>CABFOV010000998.1:26841-49983 GCA_902141375.1 Timema poppense
ATCACCAAACTGCAACATGCAGCTGGTAACAATGTTATCCACTTTCATTGTGGTTCTGCGGTCTGTTACTACTAAACTATACCTAGAAAAATATCGTTCTGAATCTGCATTTGAAATCGGCAGCCACAACGCTTGCAAACACTTTGTTGCGAAGTCACTGAACATACTGTCTGTCTTCAGCCCTAGCAGCACATTCTCAATTTTTAAACTTTCGATGCCAACACTCTCTTCCATCAAAACTTTCAATTTTTATTTTTCAATATCCCAAAATATTAGCGCGAATGCCGAAAATCGCGACTAAATCGCGATTATCGCGGACATCATTTATAATCGCGAATATCGCGCTAAAACGCCGATTTCGCGAATTATCGCGACAATTCTGAGCATATATTTGCAATCAAGGTAACCTGATTTGTGAACATCTGAAAGAAAAAATGCCATATCTAACATTCGCGAATTATCGCGAACTCCACAAACGCAGGGCTCTGGTCATGATCAATCACGCTTTCAACCATTTAATTTTTAGCCTTAACTTTAAAAAAAAACCAGTTCGCTTTGAACACATTTCTATCAGTTAACTCTTTATGTTACCTATATTCGTGACAATTAATAAACATTAAGTCTTTTTTCCCCCCATTGACTCCTCTAATTAGGTCAATGCTAGTTCCCGATAGCGCCACCTAAAGGTTTCTTGGGCAGTGTAGCCAACCCCTATATTTTGTGCAACCTTTGGGACATAATATATACCTTGGACACACTTGGAATGTTTACATTTTACCTCGGTATTATTAGCACCGCGTCTTACTACCCGTTCGGGTTGTACGCACTTACGCTAATGTGTAATGGTAGGGTGGCTGTGAGATGAAATGGAGGACCTACAGTTTAACGTGTGATCCGAACTACGGTGGAGGCCTGGCATTCCTCACATTCACAAGATGTCTTGTCAGAGGTGAAGGAAGGGTTTGATAATCAGAAAAATCTGTGCCGGGACCGAGGATTGAACCCCGGACCGCCAGGTCACCATGTACCTCGATGAGACTCGGCCGTTAATCGGATCCCAGTTGGTACAGAGCCGCTCAGAGTTAAGACCATGTGGCCATCGGAGCGGGTTCAATATTGCAATATTTGAGCTCTTCTCTTCCCACTGCTCATTCATCCCGCGAGTTTTTGTTTCACCCCCCTTCGTTAGTTCCAATTGTTACCTCGGACAAAAAGAGAATGCTATAGCAGGATTCCTGTATAAAGGAACTTTCGGGGCCAAAATTGAATCACCAATATTTTACATATTGGTGCTATTTCACAGGTAGTTCAGACACTTTAGCTCAGTCGATAGCGTGTCTATCCTACCTTTTTGAAGATCGCCGGGTTCGATTCCAAGCATGAACGAAATTTTATAATTAGTGAAATTTGGGTTTCCCCCTTTCAAAGTGCCAAACTAACGGCCGTGTAAAAAGGGATGCTGGGTGTGGTGTCCGTTCCGTATAAGTTATTTTATAAGTAGTGTGCACTCAGTCGATTCACAAAATGCATGTTAAATAGTCTGCCTCAAATTTAAAAAAAAACATAACTCATAAGTATTGATTAAATGAAAACAGCAGATTCCATGACTTTATATATGCAGGGTGGCTACTAAAAATATTTTACAAAATTCCCTGACTTTTCCAGGTTTTCCAGGCTACATTTTTAAATTTTCCCTGATTATTTTTTCCAGTTTTAATGGTGGATGATGACTTTTTTCTTTATTATTGATCACATATTAAAAAAAAAATTAAAAATTAATTAAAAATTAAAATGTTATTTTATTTAGGTATTATTAACTTTTGTTTTAGTGTTAAGTTGCGAAATTAATGAGATTTTTTTTACACATATTTTTAATTCCCTGACTTTTCCTTATTTTTAGTTAAATTCCCTGACATTTCCCTGTTTTCCCTGTCATACAAAAATTCCCTGACTTTTCCAGGTTTTCCCTGTTTTCCCTCTGTAGCCATCATGATATGACTATATGAAAACTGTTTAGCAACTCTTGTCTGTCAAACAAATTTCTTCCCGACTATGAAGCTAACCACATTTTTTTAATTTTTTGTCACCGCGTCTTACTACCCGTTCGGGTTTACGCCATGTACTAATTACGATAATGTGTTACGGGTGAAAAAGGTTAAATTTAGAGGAAATGTACCCGCATGGAGGGAGAGAGAGAAGGGGGGAACCCATTTAAGAAAAAAAACTCCCTACATCCGACCTGCCCGCTTTCGGCAGGCTTGTCTTTACGAGAGTGACGGCTTCTTAGACCATGCGGCCACCGAAGCGGGTGATAGGATATCGAACCCGGGATCCCTAACTCACTAAAGGCAGACGCGCGACTGTCAACGAAAAAAAAAAAGATCGCGGAGCTGTTGACGGACTATACCTAGTCAAAGAAACGAGCCGCAGTTGCTCGGAATATTAAAAATGCGTCCACATTAATTCAATACCACATCACGCCAGAGCGGATCTATTTTTGAAAAGACCCTTCGAGAGGAAACAGAAGTAATTACGTGCGCACTACTTCGTCCGAAATAAATATTGAGGGGGAGACGGTAACAGCGCAAGCGAAAACGTAAAAATGAACGGAATATCTTCCGCGTTGGGTTACAAATACAAATAATAATAATAATAATAATAATCATGATAAAACGTGACCTCTTGATGGAGGGGGAGGTGAAGCTCGAGGGGAGGACCATTGTCTTTCCACTTTTTAAATAAAAATAAGATTCACCCATGTGCACAATCTCTTCTTTTTTTTGTTCGTACGCTTCGTCTTTTATTTCCATCGCGTATTGCTTCCAGTCCGAGCTATGCGCATTTTAACTACTTTAATGGAGTAGGTACGAAGAAGATATAAACCAGATGTAATGCACCCGCATTTTCGTTAGGGGCGAATGGTAAAACCGGGATTTCGAACCCCAGCTTCCCGAGTCACGGGTGAACCAGACTAGCTGAGCCTAACATTTAGTCCGCGTGCCCAAAGATGCTCGCCTCTCCGTCCCGCTACCCGTCCGGCATACTTACACTAATGGGGCAGGTATGAGGAAGCCAGCACACCTTAGATCCACTTCAGTGGCCGCACGGAGCGAAATACTAGACTGTCGATGACGGCGGAGATTAGGGTTCGAATCCCAGTCGGTTCTAACGAGGCCGGATTTCGCTAAACGGTTTACCACCCTCTATCCACGCAAACGCGGGTATACTTATTCTGAATTCAACATTCCTAATCTCCCTATAACCATTAGCATTCATTAATACATGAGCGTGTAGTAAGACAGGTGCTTAAAAAACAAACAGAAAGTACCCACGTTTGCGCGGAGGAAGGGTGTAAAACCATTTGGGGGGAAGGGGAGGATAAAATCAATCCCAGTACACCCATCCGGGGACACGAACCCCATACTCCCAGTCACCGACAGGCCAGGCGAGAGTGAAGATCTTGTCTACCTGCCCGACTTGGTGTGATATATATTTTTTTTTAAGCGTGGTGTCAGCCCCAGGACCCATACCGACCGAACGGCCATCGTCTATTAGTGATGATAGTGCCAACACTCGCGGACATAGGGTGTCATATGGTCACACAACGAACCTCCAGTCATTAATTTCAGTTTTCTCAACCGGAGTCACTACGTTTTCATTCAAGTAGTTTCTCGTTTGTCCTCAAGAGGCTGCTTAACAGAGAAATTTGTAAGCTCCGGGGACCGAGCCCGGGACCTCTGGATCTGTAGCCAGGACCTCTGACCGCTAAACCACAGAGCGGCGGCCGCGGTATGTAATGAATAGACGATAAATATCCCTAACCATCTTATGTCCAAATAAAGGTTCAAACGAATGCTACGAATAATCTTCAGAGATAAAATAAAATATTCCGAAAATACTTTCGAGGATAACCGAATTTTAAAAATGCCGTCGCTCAAAAACCAAGTCAGACAGAAGACGAGTTTTTTTTCCACAAGTAGCGGCATAGTTGAGCATAAATTCCTAAACGTGGGAAATCGGGTGAGTTGATTATTATTAATATTATTATTATTATTATTATTATTATTATTATTATTAGCAGCAGCAGCACCACCGCGTCTTACTACCCATTCGGGTATACACAATTACGCTCATGTGAAATGGTAGGGTCATTGTGAGATGAAATGGAGGACCTACAGTTTAACGTGGGATCCGAACCACGGTGGAGGCCTGGCATTCCTCACATTCACAAGAGGTCTTGTCAGAGGTGAAGGAAGGGTTTGGCAATCAGATAAATCTGTGCCGGGACCAAGGATTGAACCCCGGCCGCCAGCACAGAAGTCTGACACCTTACCCCTAGACCGCCAGGTCACCAGTTGAGTTGATAACGTTACCGGGTGGAGCAGTTCATAAGTAGGAAAACAAACAGGGTAGGAGAAAAATACAAATTTGTGACCCGCTGTGATGGGATGTAAGGGGACGTGAGAAAAAGCAACTGTTTTTAGAGTTGTTATATAATAAAACATTTTTTTGTCCAAAATAAATAAAATATTGCTCCAGTAGAAACAAAGAGTTTAATTTTCTTCACGTGGTGATATCAACAATTGTTGAATATCTGTCAAGGTTGTCCTGGAATTTAATGACAACTTTTCCTCATTTAAAAAGTTTCTCGTCTAATGCCGCTATGCTCATGACAGATATTCAACAACTGTTGATATCAACACGTGAGAAAATTAAACTATTTATGTTCCGGGCGTACTCGAATTGCGGAATAAAGCTTACCCCTCAGCCGGTGCACATGAATTTCGGAACAACCGGGGAACCCGTTCAATTCCTAACCCCTAACCTAACCTCCCTTTTCCACTCTGAACAAACTCATTATGAATTTAAGTTTAACTCCCGCAGTTAGTGTGCACCGTATGTTACTACTGGAGCAATATTTTATTTATTTTAAACAAAAAAAAAGTGTGTTTCCATTATAACTGCAAAAACACTGACCTTTTCTCGCGACCATTTCACTCTACCTTAAATGACATTCGATTCATAAAGATTCATCCCACGCTCCTATAGCAGTTAGTTACCTTTAGGTGACCTGGCGGTCTAGGGGTAAGGTGTCAGGTTTCTGTGCTGGGGGTCCGGGGTTCAATCCTCGGTCCCGGCACAGATTTATCTGATTATCAAACCCTTCCTTCACCTCTGACAAGACATCTTGTGAATGTGGGGAATGCCAGGCCTCCACCGTGGTTCGGATCCCACGTTAAACTGTAGGTCCTCCATTTCATCTCACAATCACCCTACCATTACACATTAGCGTAAGTGCGTATAACCCGAACGGGTAGTAAGACGGGGGACTAATAATAATAATAATAATAATAATAATAATTACTTTTAGATTCCCGGGAATTAAGGCCTTAATGATCAACCAAATTATTATTTATTTTTTTACTTTTCAGGGAGAAAATGTCAACTTTTAAACAGTTTACAAGTCTAGCTAAAAGGTCATAGAAGATAGTTTTGTGGTAACTCCTTCGTGTAGTTACATATTTTTTTATAGCACCTCATCTTACTACCCGTTCGGGTTATACGCTTTAAGTACTAATTACTCTAATGGATCAGGAATTGGGAAGGTTGAATTAGGGGAAGTGAACCCGCATTTGCGTGGAGGGAGAGTGGAAAATCATTTAGGAAAAACCACCCCCAGTTCACCCGACCGAGATTCAAACCTCGATCTCCTCCGTCATCGGCAGTCCATTATATTGCAAGAATTACGCCTTAAAACCATGCGGCCACCGAAGAGGTTTTTTTTTAAGACAGCTAAAATAAGTTTGTGTTTGATTGTTTTATCGTGTTGATGGGATGGTTGTCCGCGTCACACCCTACACTAATTGGGAGACGTATTATCAACAAACTGAAGGATGCTTATCAACAAACCGAGACAGTTATCAACAAACTGAGAGACAGACGCAAATAATTACTTTCATGTTTCAATAAATAATCAAGGTGGTCAAAAAGGGATTTACAAGGTTAAGTATATTAGTTTTTCCAGGATGTTACGAAGCCTTCATAAAAAAGACAGTAAAACCCTGTTTATAAAAAGTATATTTATTGAAACACATGTCTATTTAATAAAAGTAAGACAAATATTACCGCTATCGAATCATATTTTTTTTTAGCACCGCGTCTTATTATCTGTTCGGGTTATAACTTGCACCTCTGTACTAATTACGCAGTGTGTTAGAGATGAGGAAGGTTTAATTTAGAGAAAATGTACCCGGATTTGCGCGTAAGTGGAAAACCATTTAAGATAAACTACCCTCCGTAAATCCGGCCGGTATTCGAACCCCGATTTATCTGCCATCTGCAGCCTAGTGCAGTGATGTGGATCGGGTAAATACCCGGCGGGTAGAGTAAATATAAATGGGTATTTACCAATTTCTTAAATATCCACCCAAAAAATGTATATTAAAAAAAATCATCTAACAACTCTTGTTTTCACAAATTTTTGTTAAAAATATATTACATAAATTTAAAATTAAATTTAAAGTTGTCTTTAAAATCATTTAAGTTTATATGTAATAATGTTATTCAATCAGTAGGGTTCATGCAAAACTATTTTGATTTAAAATAAAGGTGATTTTTCTTAACTAGGTGCAATTGTAATGGTTTTCTTACCTCGTTAAAAAAAATTGTACACAGATAAGAAGTGTCCATGCTTGATAAAAAGTAATTGTGTTTTTTCACTTGTAGGCCTATCACAATAACAATATTTTTTTTAAATTATATTTAATGGGCTTAGATTGAGAAACTTTTTACCAGCCATTTTGAAATACTATCTTTTTAATTATTATTATTAGCACCGCGTCTTACTACCCGTTCGGGTTATACGCACTTACGCTAATGTGTAATGGTAGGGTGATTGTGAGATGAAATGGAGGACCTACAGTTTAACGTGGGATCCGAACCACGGTGGAGGTCTGGCATTCCCCACATTCACAAGATGTCTTGTCAGAGGTGAAGGAAGGGTTTGGTAATCAGATAAATCTGTGCCGGGACCGAGGATTGAGCCCCGGACTCCAGCACACAAGTTCCTTACCTTACCTTACCCCTAGACCACCAGGTCACCCAAAAAGGGAAATAAAGGCTTATACAACCCGTACGAGTAGTAAGACGAACCCACTTCGGTGGCCGCGTGGTCTAAGGCGCTATTCTCGCAGTAGCTTTGACTGTCGATGACGGGGAGATCAAGGTTCGGATCTCTGTCGGTTGTAATGAGGGTGGTATTTCCAAAATGATTTTCCATTCTTCTTATACACAAATGCAGGTACATTTCCTCTAAACATAACCTTCATAATCCTTAAAACTATAAGCTTAATTAATACATAAGCGTATAATCAGAACAGTTAGTAAGACGCGGTGATAAAAAAAAAACAGAGGTTGACAGAAAGTGTACGAAAAAATAGAAGAGAAATAAAACAGCTTTTGAATGGCCAGTGCTTGAGATAATATACGGGTGGTCAGATCATCCCGGCACGGACTGTACTCGGACAATGAATGGAGCTCGTCCGCCCACGGGCCGCAGAAGCGCCGGACCGCCCGCCCGAGACAAGGTGTCGGGGGAAATTAACAACATTACGTTTCAGTGCGCAGATAGA
The DNA here is from genome assembly GCA_902141375.1 of Timema poppense. Classification (NCBI taxonomy): domain Eukaryota; kingdom Metazoa; phylum Arthropoda; class Insecta; order Phasmatodea; family Timematidae; genus Timema; species Timema poppense. Next base: position 34,473 of record CABFOV010000998.1, read on the forward strand.
GCCGCGGGGACAATCCCCTGTTTAAATACAAGCTGCGGATTCGAGGATGTCAACATCGCATCGCGATCCACATCATCAAATATCCCACCCCGATGGTCGAGTGGTCTAAGAGGCGTACCTCTCTCTCGCTGCCGATAACGGGGGCATGAATCCCGGTCGGGTGTAAGGAGAGGGTGGTTTCCCACTCTCCCTTCACTAAAAAGTGGATGCACGTCTTCCAAATTCAACCTTCCTTATTCCACACATTAGTATAGTTAGTAATGTTTTCCTAATTTTTAAAAATCCTTTTGCTCCAAACAAATGCGGATACATTTCCTCTTAAGTCTACCTTCCACAATGTAACCATCCACCCAACCCCTTTTTGTCTGAATATGGGGACAGCTCAGACGGGTAGTGTCACCAGAAAAACTAGAGTACAGCCTGCAAATAGAAAGCTGGTGTCACCAGAAGAACTACAGTACAACTTGCAAATAGAAAGCCAGAAGAACTACAGTACAGCCTGCAAATAGAAAACCAGAAGAACTACAGTACAGCCTGAAAATAGAAAACCAGAAGAACTACAGTACAACCTGCAAATAGAAAGCCAGAAGAACTAGAGTACAGTCTGCAAATAGAAAGCTGGTATCACCAGAAGAACTAGAGTACAACTTGCAAATAGAAAGCCAGAAGAACTAGAGTACAGTCTACAAATAGAAAGCTAGTATCATCAGAAGAACTAGAGTACAACTTGTAAATAGAAAGCCAGAAGAACTAGAGTACAGCCTGCAAATAAAAGCCAGAAGAACTAGAGTACAACTTGTAAATAGAAAGCCAGAAGAACTAGAGTACAGCCTGCAAATAGAAAGCCAGAAGAACTAGAGTACAGCCTGCAAATAGAAAGCCAGAAGAACTAGAGTACAACCTGCAAATAGAAAGCCAGAAGAACTAGAGTACAGTCTGCAAATACAAGCCAGAAGAACTAGAGCCCTACCTGCAGAAGCAAGTCACGGTCTCGTCCATGTCGAGGACCAAGTTGCCGTTGACGGTGGCATACTTCATTACCTTCCTGCTACTCATGAACGTAAACATGGCCGGTCGCCGCTCCACAAATTATCGAGGTCACAAATGAATCAGAAAACTTGGGACAAAATCGGCCCGAAGAAGAGGAAGAAAATGTAATCTTATTTAAAACAAGGGCCAATAGCGAAGCTCGGAAACCCGACAAGAGCGAATATCTTCACTACCGAACGCGTCAGAGAAGAAAAGCTGTTCCAAGAATGTAGCATCGTTCGCCTGAAGATTAGTCAAATTAAATAGGTTGTTTTTTGAAAAATATTTATATTACTCGTCCGTGTTATCAACATATTTAAACAAAGATTCGTACTCTGGCAAAAATCGTTGAGGTCAACTGTCTTGCATGTCCAAGTCACAGAGTTTGTAGTAAAGCCAAACTTAGACGAGACGTTTTGAGCCTTTTGTTAAAAGACCTCAACAATCTTTTTCACGACGATGGGAACAATGTCTGCTTCTTACTACCTGTTTAGATTATACACAGATGTACTAATTACGCTAATGGATTAAGGAGTAAATTTGAATTTAGATTATGTGTACTCGAATGAAAATGAAGGGGGAGTGAAAAAGCATTTAGGAAAAAAAAAAGTTACTGGTTCGAACCCGGATCTCCCCATAATTGGCAGTCAAATCTATTGCGAGGGTGACGCTGTAGAATGTAGATCATTCGATCACCGAAGTGGGTCTTTCTTAAGGGGAATTGTGCGTACGAACTTTTTTTTTTTTAACATTTTTATCTCAACAAAACTGATTTTAATTATGTTTTGATCGCCAAATATATATTTTTTAAATCTTTTTATTTAGTTTAAAAGCTGTTTTAACTGATTAAATTTGTTGTAACACATTTTCCAAACCTATTAATTACAAGTGATTGATTTTTTTTATATTTGACATAATTATTATTACTATTAGCACCGCGTCTTACTACCCGTTCGGGTTATACGCACTTACGCTAATGTGTAATGGTAGGGTGATTGTGAGATGAAATGGAGGACCTACAGTTTAACGTGGAATCCGAACCACGGTGGAGGCCTGGCATTCCCCACATTCACAATATGTCTTGTCAGAGGTGAAGGAAGGGTTTGGTAATCAGATAAATCTGTGCTGGGACCGAGGATTGAACCCCGGCCGCCAGCACAGAAGTCCGACACCTTACCCCTAGACCACCAGATCACCATTTTGACATAATAATTTGCTACAAATGAGCGTGTAATTATTTCAATACAATCACCTGAACACTTTCTAAACTAATAAATATTACTACTACAAATAAGAATAACATAATTTGTATACAGGAGTTTTTTTTATTTATTTATTTACGTTTTATCTTACTCGGACAAGGTTTTAGATGTATTCCAAATTAATGGTGGATTAGTTATGAACCATTTGATTTTTGGTTTTAAGGGGGGGAGGGGCGGGTTTTTAAAATAACTTGACGCGCATCTCATTATGTTCATAGTTTAAAAAAAAATCACGCATAAGACATTTTTACGCTGACATTCCATATCCGACATGCTTGACTACGGGTGATTGATTATAACAGTCATTTTAACTAACATTTTATCTAATTTTTAATGTAATTGATCTTTATGGTAAAAGCTTTCAAAACAATAAGTGGGAAAAAGAAAAGTCAAGGCTTCCCAGCTGAAGTGCACCCCCATTAGCGTGGAGAGAAGATAGGCAGCCAATAATGAAAACCCAACCCACCGGCTTCCTCTTCAGCGGCAAGTCGTATAAGATGTAATTTCAGGTCCAACACTAAAAGCTCAGTCGGTCGCATGTCAGCATTTTTAAATTTATGTTTTAAATATTTATCTAACATTCACTTTTGTTTTAGTGTTTCAAGTGCGAAATTAATGGGATTTTTCTTTTTTTCTACAAGTATTTAAATTAACTGAATTCTCCTTGGTTGTAATTAAATCTCCATACTTTCAGTGACATCAAAAATCCCCCCCTCCCCCGACTTTTATCAGGTTTTCTCACCTCTTTTCCCCACCTGCAGCCAAAAAGGTTATGTACGTAGGTGACCGCAAAAGCGACGAAATAATGTTCGTTATAAAATTAAAAAATAAAGGTTTTGCGTCACATTCCCAATAAAGTTTTTTTATAACCGCTTCTTACTACCCGTTCGGGTTATACGCTTATGTACTAATCACGATAGTGATTTTTAGGGATTAGGAAGGTTATTTTTTTAAAGGAAATGCACCCGTACTTGCGGTAAAGTGGAAAACCATTTTGTAAAAACCACCCTCAGTCCACCCGACCGATATATTCGAACCTTGACCTCCCCCGTCATCGGCAGTCTAATCTCTATTGACCAAGCTGCCACCGAAACGGTTTTTTTTTTCTATCACATAAGTGCAAAAAAAAATCAAGTAGGGTGTGATGGCTGACATCGGAATAGTTACAGAGCGGAGCCAGTCTGGGTCGGGTAAAATTTGATCGGCCAGCGAGATTAAAACATGTCAATCGATTTTATTTTATTTTTGTAACAGAGCAGGCGTGTCTAAAGGCAGAGTTCTCACGTGTCATTTACAATTATTCATTTTTCATGAAAATGAAAATTAAAGGGGGAAAAAAAAATTGGTTCATGTGTATAATTGATCACGATGAGCCTGATCAATTACAGTTTAATTCAAAGTAGTGGCGTCGTGTAAGATTAATACGAGCTGCGTTTCGTTAAATATGTGTGAAGTTATCACACGAGATAGCAACTATATATTAAAATAAAATTAAGCGGAGATAAGCACGTCCATGTCCAGACTTCAACATGAGTCGGAACTTGAAAACAATTGACAAACAATCAAGAGACTACGCTGCAAATGGTCACAGTGTAACGTTGAATTTAAATACGTCTTTACTTTAAAAGTAAAACGAACTCAGTAGTTCTTGTAAATAATATCGTTGTTAATTCTGTTTTCGTTTTCCAATTAATCATTGAAAATAATACGTGATAACTGACCTTAATATCTCCAAAAAAAATTTGTCGAATTTGCGCATCAAATATGTGCAACACATACGCATGTTAACAGTTGTCTTATGAACACACATTTGTAAACAACTAAATAAAAGTAACTTTGGCATATAGCCGTTTCAGTAGCCGCGTGGTCTAACCCTCGCAGTAGACTAGACTGCCGATGATCGGGAGATCAAGGTTCGAATCTCGATCTGGTGTACTGAGGGTGTTTTTTCCCCTAAACGGTTTTCCACTCCGCCTCCACGCAAATACGTGTACACTTCCTTTAAATACAACCTCCATAATCCCTAAAACCATTAGCGTAATTAGTACAAAAGCGTCTTAGCCCGAATGGGCAGTAATACACGGCACTAAAAAAAACTTTGACATAAGATTTTAAACGCGATATGAACACCATTGCTGCAAATAAAAGGTTACAAATTTTCGGTAAAAAAATAACTAGCCTTATTCTTATTATTATTCTTATTATTAGCACCGCATCTTACTACCCGTTCGGGTTATACGCGCCTACGCTAATGTGTAATGGTAGGGTGATTGTGATATAAAATGGAGGACCTAAAGTTTAACGTGGAATCCGAACCACGGTGGAGGCCTGGCATTCCACACATTCACAAGTTGTATTGTCAGAGGTGAAGGAAGGGCTTGGCAATCAGATAAATCTGTGCCGGGACCGAGGACTGAACCCCGGACCTCATCACAGAAGCCCGACACCTTACCCCTAGACCACCAGGTCACCCTTACCAGTCTTAATGTTTTACATGGGGGGGCCTACCCTTTTCATTTTGTTATTGTAAGATAGACTACTAATTTTGAATTATTTTTACTTAGGATAGCGACGATATAATTTTATTTTTTTCAAATGTCGCTCTTTCAGTATTTTTAATTTTCAATATGGCCCTGTAAGTCTGTAACTGAGAGACGATGTCAAAATGTTTGTTAGCAACCAAACTATTATCTTCAACGTCCGAGACGAAATGGACGCAGTCCAGCCGGAGGGGGAGAGTTTGGAAAAGGGCCAGACAGCCCTTCAGAGGGGAGGAGAGAGGTTTTACGGACATAATGGGTTGTATTAAAATAAACCTCTGCAACTCTACCGGATGGACCTGCCTGCGTCATTCTCTTCAAGTGCGCCAGCCAGCCAATCCAATACTTGCGCAACCCCCACGTATGTTTCTCATATAAAGAAAGTATTGTAGAAGTTTTATGTGATTCCAAAAATAAAATTATAAAAAAGTCGGTCTTACAATTTTATCTGCCTATACAGTATAGAACACTTTTTATGTGAATTAATTATATTAAAACAATATTGTACTTAATGTACTAACTACGCGAATGAGTTAGGTATATGAAAGGTTGAATTTAGAGAAAGTGTGCCCGTATTTACGCGGAGGGAGAGTGTAGAACCGTTTAGGAAAGCCACCCTCAGTACACCCTACCGGGATTGAACCACGATCTCCCCGCCATCGGCAGTCTAGTCTCGTACGAGAGTGACGCCTTAGACCATGCAGCCACCAAAGCTGTTAATAATACTATTAATATTAAGGTCGATCATAAAAAACAAATTTGTATTTTTTTTATAAAGTTATTCCTACGCATCAGACATGATAAAACAATTTTAACAATAGCCTAATAAATGTCGCCATACTGTCCTAATTAATAAAAAGTGTGAAAATACTAAAGCGGTTACAAAATTAATGTTTTATGTGACCTTAGGCACTTTGTGAAATTTAAACCACTGAAAATGACCACATAGAAAAAAAAAAAAACTATAGCTAAGTTACTGAATTATGAGGGGGAAAAAAAGCCGTCAACCCAATTTATATCAATCAATCACGATGGAGTAGACAGACACAAAAATAGCCTTGAACCTATCAGCTCTTTGCCAAACAAAAAAACGCATAGGCGGGTTAAAAAAAACTAGAACAGTGCAGGAAGAACAAACAAAAGTGTCCTATATTTTGTTAGAATTGGTGCCCGACACCTCAAAGAGTTTTCCTGTATCACACGATCCATTTCTGAGAACAAGGTATAGTCCAGCCGGCATAGGAGTGGTGGTAGCTGACAGCTACAACAAGATTATTTTATTTAATAATAATATTTACCACCGCGTCTTACTACCCGTTCGGGTTATACGCTTTAAGTACTAATTACTCTAATGGATTAGAAATTGGGAAGGTTGAATTAGAGGAAGTAAGCCTGCATTTGCGTGGAGGGAGAGTGGAAAACCATTTAGGAAAAAACCACCCCCAGTTCACCCGACCGAGATTCGAACCTCGATCTCCCCGTCCTCAGCAGTCGAGCTTCAACACGACAAGTGCGTTTGCCAACTACGCCACCGAGGCGGGTAAGATTATTTTATTGCTGGCTGAAAGTCGCTATTTTTTTAGCACCGAGTCTTACTACCCATCCGTGTTATAAGCGTATGTACTAATTATGCTAACAGTTTTAGGGATTAGAAAGGTTATAATTAGGAATTAGTGTACCTGCATTTGCGTGGAGGGAGAGTGGAAAACCATTGGGGGGGGGGGGAACTCAGTACACCCAATCGATATTTGAACCTCAATCTCCCCGTCCTCGACAGTCTAACTCAACACGAAACTAGAGTGTTAACCAACTTAGCAACCGTGGTGGGTCTAAGGATATGTAAAAGGAAAAACCAATAAATACAAAATTATCTTCATAGATTAAAAAAAACACCAAAAATATGATATTCGGATGACAAAATTCCATGCTTATTATTTCGATACAGATCCCGAATGTTATGGTTACCACATCCCAACTCATTACCTTCGCGCGGTTAGAAGGGGGAGGTGGGGGTCGGGAGGAACAATAGAACAGCTGGGCCTGTGCGGAGGACACGAGGATCGATCCCGGGCCGCTCTGTTGACGTTCCTTGGCGCAGTCGCCGCGATGCGGTACTGCCCCCGCACACGACAGACCGAATATGAAACGTCGGTAAACGTGCGCCCGACTTACTAGTCGACACGAGCCGTTCAGAGAAGGGTAACTCAACGGTGACGACACCAAGCTGTGAGATATGGTATATTTCCCTTGACTGACGACACCAAGCTGTGAGATATGGTATATTTCCCTCTACTGACGACACCAACCTGTGAGATATGGTATATTTCCCTCTACTGACGACACCAAGCTGTGAGATATGGTATATATCACTCTAGTGACAACACCAAGCTGTGAGATATGGTATATTTCCCTCTACTGACGACACCAAGCTGTGAGATACGGTATATTTCCCTCTAGTGACGACACCAAGCTGTGAGATATGGTATATTTCCCTCTACTGACGACACCAAGCTGTGAGATACGGTATATATCCCTCTAGTGACGACACCAAACTGTGAGATACGGTATATTTCCCTCTAGTGACGACACCAAACTGTGAGATACTGTATATATCCCTCTAGTGACAACACCAAACTGTGAGATACGGTATATTTCCCTCTAGTGACGACACCAAACTGTGAGATACGGTATATATCCCTCTAGTGACAACACCAAACTGTGAGATATGGTATATATCACTCTAGTGACGACACCAAGCTGTGAGATACGGTATATTTCCCTCTAGTGACGACACCAAGCTGTGAGATACGGTATATTTCCCTCGACTGACGACACCAAGCTGTGAGATACGGTATATTTCCCTCTACTGACGACACAAAACTGTGAGATATGGTATATTTCCCTCTACTGACGACACCAAACTGTGAGATATGGTATATATCCCTCTAGTGACAACACCAAGCTGTGAGATATGGTATATTTCCCTCTACTGACGACACCAAGCTGTGAGATATGGTATATTTCCCTCTACTGACGACACCAATCTGTGAGATACGGTATATTTCCCTCGACTGACGACACCAAACTGTAAAATAAGTTTAGTAGCCACCCTGCGTGTATAAATATACATATGTAAGATATGCCTATAATGTGTTTTTTCAACATATCTCTTTACCCATTCGGGTTATGCGCTTATATTACCGCGCCAGTAGCATAGGAGAGAAGGTATAACTTTTTGAGGAAATCTACCACATTTGCGTTGAGGGAAAGGGGTAAACCGTTAACTAAATAAAAAAAAACAGTACACCCAGCCATGAATCAATCCTCAAACTCTGCATCATCGGCAAATCAGACTACCTAGACGAGAGACACGTTTAGCCCGAATGCACACTGATATATCTAAATGTACATCTATTAACACTTGCGAAAAGGAATCGCTCTAACTATAAAACATATTTTTAATTAATATAACTTTAGTGGGATTTTTTGTAGAAAGAAACTTTAAATAATACAAACTTTTATTATTATCATTATTAGCACCGCGTCTTACTACCCGTTCGGGTTATACGCACTTACGCTAATGTGTAATGGTAGGGTGATTGTAAATTCAAATGGGATGGGCCAGTTCCATTCTGGTCTAGGTAGCTGTCATCTTGTATTTAGTATCTATTTTCGCACTTGCTGGCTATGAAATTGGCCATAGTGTCAATTTTATTGCTGTGAAATAAATGGACTAGTGACTTTTTGTCCAAAATGTTCTTCCAGTAGTGATCGGATTATGTCTCTACTGTCCTTGTGAAATTGATTATTATTATTATTATCTTGGTAGAATTTTGATAGGAAGGAATGTGTAGAAAATAAAAACATAATTTTTGTTAAACAGCAATACCATTTTACTGTTTTATTAGTGTTATTCTATATATAATGATAATATCTATCAACAGTGAAAGCTGCAAATCACATCACTTGATGTATGAATCCATTAAAAGTAGATCTAGTGGCTCTTTTTTAGATGTAATATTGGGGATTATAATTTAGAGATTACTTCGAATACCACATCATTTGGCATGGTTAACGAGTTTAAATATTTAGGAACAATTTTAACTACCAATCACGATATTAGTTTGGAAAATAGGAAAAGAATAGTCGGGAAATGCATGCCATTACTTAGTCAGTAAGTTGTTGATATCTCACCTGCTTTCAAGGAATGTAAAACTCTGAATATACGAAACAATAATTTTACCAATTGTTATTTATGGGTGTGAAACATGGTTTCTCACCTTACATGAAGAATTTTTTTTTAGGATGCTCGAAAACCAGGTGTTCAGGAAGATATTTGGTCCAAATAGGGATGAGGATACTGGGGAGTGGAGGTCACATAATGAACAGTTACATACCCTGTACTCATCATAAGACATTGTTATGATGATCAAGTCTCATAGATTACGGTGGGCAAGACATGCAGTGCGAATAGGGGAATCTAGAACAGTGTTCAGGTTATTGACCTACTAAACCCAACGGGAAGAGACCATTGGGAAGACCTAGGTGCAAATGGGAGGATAACATTATAATAGACCTGAAAGAGATAGGGTGTAATGAGGTGGACTGGATAGAACTAACTCAAGATAGGAATAGGTGGGTACTTTAGCAAGTGCGGCAATGAACTTTCGAGTTCCTAAAACCATAGAGTAAGTAGGATATGGTTCTTCCTGTTAAAATTGGACTATAGTTTGGGCCAGTAGGTTATATGCAGCCTATAAAGAATAAATGCCTATCTTGTTTTTGTAGCACCCCATCATCGAGCCGTTCACACATATATATATATATATATATAACACTAAGAGTAGGGATGAGGAAAGCAGAACTTAGAAGAAATGTACCAACATTTGTAAGGGAGAGTGGGAAACCATTTAGGGGGAAAACACCCTAAATAAACTCAACGGGGGAGTCAAACCTTCACCTATCCGTCAACAGTAGTTTAGTCTAATGTGAGTGTGGCGCTTTAGACCCTATGACCACAGATAGGGTGCCTAGATTATTAAACACATAAATATTATTTTGTCTTGGAAGATAAAGGATGGAGTACTATACCCAAACACACAGGTTGTAAATATTTCCTATTATTCACAACAACCAAAATAATAAAGGGTATCGAAGAATATAAATTATTTTACACTGGATAGATAACTTAATATTATTTTAAACATATTAGCCCAATATTGTACTTTTAACAAAATTATTGATCATAGTTAAAAATGAAATTATATAGACTCAGCAAGAAAGGTTTGGTCCACAGGACACCACTATTACATATTTTTTGTCACAGAGTGAAAAACTTTTAACTTCCAAATAATGTGTAGTGCGTTATTTTTAGCAACGAGTCTTATTACCTATTCGAGTTTAACGCCTATATAAACTAATTACGCTATTGAGCTAGGGATGACGAAAGTTGTGCTTAGTAAAAGAAGAAGTGCTCAGAAGGAAAGTGGAAAATCATTTAGAGAAAACCACCTTTAGTTAATTCAACATGAATTCGAAGCTCGATCCCTCTGTCATTGGTTGTATGGAATTGTGAGTGTGACTACTTAAGATCAGGGATCCCCAATTATTTTTTATGGAAGTCAGTTTTAAAAACTCTACATACTTTCGCAGTCCGGCAAAACTTCAACAGTGACTCAAGTTCAAACCCTATGGGTCTATACTAATTCAAAAAAGTGATTTTCTTTCTTTTTAGTTATTTTACCTACTTATTTATTATTGCTGGCCGTCTACTATCCACCCACCACCGAAATAACATAATTTCTTCTGTTTATCGCTATCTCGTCAAGGTCCTTAAAAATGTATCTGTGGATCGCAATCCACCATTTGGTGACCAATGTCTTAGACCATGCAGCCAGGTAAGTGTTAAGCTATTGTATGTTGTCTTTTTAAATGGGCTAAGCTTACTTCTGGAACAGCTTACATAGGCCTAAAATTTAATTCAATTAGATGATGCTAGAATGTTGTAAACATTTACCAATAACAGTGTAATTATACCTGTTAAATCGCAATACATGGTAGATATTGTTCATAAAGTGAAAAATGTGTGTATACTTTATTTATATCTTGCTTATAGTAAGCTAACCCATCCTAATTTAAGCTAACCCTGAAAATAGAAACGGGATGAAGGCTGTTATTAAAATAAGCATTTTTTTAATGTTCCTCTTAAAGTTAAAGCTGTTATAGGTTACAATACATTAATGTATGCATACTTAATTAATTTTTTGTCTGTCTTTGAATGGGCACCTACATATTTTAATATTTTCAAGTGTCACGGAAGGGCTAGGCTACCACAGGTGATTGTTGTTTTTTGTTGAAAAAAATCATTAGGAAGGGCAAGAGTGTTGGTAATAATTTAAATTTAAATAGCGTGTGGGAGGAATTAATTGTAAGATTTGCATTGTTGTCATAATATACGTGGAATGTAGAGCCTAAGTTTGTAAATATGAAAATAAATATTCAAGATAAATTAAAAAGGGATTTTGTCAATAAACCCAACATTCGTAATTTTAAAATAACTGTACACCGGCAAACTGATAACCAGAAAATGTAAATAAGCTTAATTGATCATAGTAAATAATTTATTTATAATGCAATACAAATGAGAAGATCGGGTACTAAGGCTTGATAAATTTGCATATAGCAAGTGATAATTAAGTGAAGAAAATCAATAAAACGATTATTAATGTTGCTGTCAATTGTATTGACATTGGCCTTGTCAAAAGCAGTTTTTTAAGTGTAATATAAGGTCAGCTTTGGATTAGAATTTAGGAACTATTAACATTTTTATCGAATGAAAGATAGGCTTACCCCATAAACCAATCCACGGTATCGCGGAGATATTCGGGTAGCCTATCCAGCTTGAAGGATTTTTCAGTCAATCACAAGATAAAATTTAACTTGTATTACGCTGAAAGACTATTTCAGTAACACCACGAAAATTTAAACATGGCGACCTTAACTTCGTGATATAAGATTACCCATAGTGCTGCAATTTAAAACAAAACATCAATTTCATGGTCGATAACCCATGATATTTAACTATGATATGAGAATATGGTGTGGTCATAAAACATAAAGAATTGACGAGATTCTATATCAAATACAGTTCAAAATATTATCAGAAGATGTCAGTATAATAAATAACTACCATGGCTCATCTATATTCAAGGTCATGACAGCCATTTTGTCTAGCATTCCTCTCTTACATTCACACCATAATATTACGTATATATTTGACTGAGTTCATATTATCAAAAGGAACAAAAGAAAAATATATGAAAGAATTAATGAATGATGTTATGAGACAATAAGGGAATGACACTATTAGGTATATATGTGTGTTTGTGTAATTATAATTCATTAACAATATTAATTGTTAAAAACCATATGATTTTTATTTGTAATAATATAAATTCGTATGGCCTAATATGAAACAATGAAATGGCAATTATTAACCTATAAACTAAAGGTAGCAGGCTAACCTTGCACGGATATGTTAATGGCGCAGCTTATAGGTACAGGGCGTTGATATAAGTGCCGCTCCTAGTGAAAGAATCCTAAAACACTTAAAACACGTATATAATAATAGCCTATTAATATTCAAAACAAGTTTAAACTTTATTTAAATATGGTAATTTCAATATGTGGAATCAAACTAAAAAGCTTCACAATATGAAATAAGATTTGTTGTAACGGGGGATGTTCAAATCGATATAAAAAAAAGTGGGCTTAACAAGGCAGGATAATTAAATTAGTAGATCTGTTACTATATAGATTTCTCATTACTCTTTTCATAATACAAGTAAAACCAAGAATTATATCAAGAAACCAACCAATTTCAATGGTTTTAGGATATATTTTAAACCAAATAAAACTTGGTATACGTTAACTTTGTAGTTATTAAAGGATGAGGCCTAGCCACCATGATGTTTTAAAATTTCATCTTTGTACCTTGTATTTTTGACTAACTACTGAAAGATTTATCTCTTGTTTTGTTATCGCTGATTTGTAAAACTTTGTCTAGTATGGAACAAAGGATAAATAATAAAAATTTACATTTTGAAGATTAGGTTGTACCATAATTGGGATAGATTAACTTTTATCTATAAAATTATATATGAAATATAACGATTTAGTAGTGGCTAACCCAAACATGGGGTGCGCTCTCTATAGGACATAGCTGAACCAGCGTTTAGCTTTTGTAGTCCACCGCAAAGCACGGCTTTCAATGTTTTTTTATGTTACTTTGTTTATAAATATTTAAAATCAAAATAAATTAAAATACTCTCTTATCCACTAACACAACTTCTAGTGTTTATTTTGTGTTGGACAAATATTATACACTTTTAACATTGTAAGGTATTAAACCAATACAAATATGTCTGCCTTACAACTTTCAATTTTACTTAAGTTTAATTTAATTTGGTTACATGTCTTGCCTTAAATAATCTTAAACCCCAATTAAAGGATTGATATGGGTAATAATACCCTATTTTCAACTTCTGAAAATCAGATTTGATTATTATTTTGTCCATATCTATTGCGACAGTATCAATTGTATCATCATAGAGTTTGAAAATTTTGCCACATCAGCGCTTCATGCGTTTTCAAAAGTGCTATTTATGCTTGCCTCTAACACCATGTCATAAAAATTATACTTTTACACAATATGTGAACACACCATGACTCTAGACGTGAAATAAATAGTTATTTTATTAAAATAAATGTTTATTTTATATATGAGTGAGATTAGTAAAAAGTCAAAACAATATATTTGTGTTGTTTAAGGTATATAACTTTGATATAGTTGAGGCTTAAGATTTTAACTACATATAACAAAATGTTTTCAAAAGTAGAACATCTTAATTTCTTTAAAAAAATTCAATTCTCTTTTATTATAGGCTGCATATATTTCAGCATTCAAAGAAATTTATTTATAATGTTTTAAATTATCACTTTAGTGTACTAGGGTACATAGTAAAATGTTCACAAGCATGAAAGCGGTTCTAAATAAATCAAGTGTGTGGAATGGACCTCGAATCTTCAAGGATACCCTGATATCAAAGTGAAATGTTTTAAAACATTTAATACATTATGCTTATTGGTGGTTCACATACAACCATAATTGTAGGATAAAATTAACCAGATCTAAGGTTAGTAATTTTACACTTAACTAATTGTATGAATGTTTATTTTTAGTTACTATTTGTATTTGCTATATTAATTATTAAAAAATACAGTTTGAAAGTAAGTGGAGATTCAGATTCGACTCATCTTTAATAGTGTGTTCTGACAAGACATCTTGTGAATGTGGGGAATGCCAGGCCTCCACCATGGTTCGGATTCCACGTTAAACTGTGGGTCCTCCATACTCCATTTCATCTCACAATCACCCTACCATTACACATTAGCGTATAACCCGAACGGGTAGTAAGACGCGGTGCTAATAATAAAAATAATAATAATAGTGTGTTCAAACGATTCTAATAACACTTCTTTAGGGTGGGATGGAAGGGGATGCAAGAAAAAGACTAGCGTTTTTGGAATTTTTATGGCCAATATGAATAAAATAATTCTCCAGTGGAAACATACAATTAAGTTTTCTTCACATGGTGACCTCAAAATTTACTGAATGTCTTTCAAGGGTATTCTGGAATATAATTACGACTTTTCTCTTGATTCAAAAAACTTCTCATCTGATGCAGCTAGACTCATGGATATTTAAGAACTGTGGATATCGGCATGTGAAGAAAATCAAACTGTCTATATTAGAGCAATATTTTATCTATTTTGGGCAAAAAATGAGAAAACCCTGGCCTCCTCTTTAACACCTTCCATCCCAACTTAAGGATAAGTTTTTGTAGCTTATAGAAGAACAAAAAATATTTATATCTTTCAATTGTGGCAACAAAAGATATACATGAAATAATAAACTAAAATTATTCAGTTGCATCTTCCTATAACCATCCACCCAAAATGTTTTTTTAAGAAGAGCAATACAAATATTAGTTTCAAAATAAAGTTAATTTTTTATTATAAATGGTCCATGAACACAAAGACAGTTTGTGTCATCAACCACCTGTTTTTAAATGTGTTTCGAAACCTAATTTATGAAGTGTTATTTCTTTCTGAAGAATTTTAAGTCAGCCACAGGAACATCCAGATGGTTATTTTCTTAAGTTTTTCAATTATGTAAAACTGATAAAATGACAAAAGTTGGAAACCATTTGTTTGGACTGCCAAACGTAATTATATAAGGTCTTGTATCTTGGTGAATTGAATACAAAGTTAATTTTCTTAGCTCTAGCTTACCTTTCTTTACTCCCACCAGTCTTAAAATCACAATTCAGATTTTGACTAGTTTTATAGTACAAGAGTAATACAAGCCCTTCCCAATAGTGAGAATTTGCTAGTCAATAAGTAACCAAATCCAGGTTCTGTACACTGTCTCAAACAGAGAAGCATAAGTTTGAACAGGCACTTACAAAATCAAAGGAAAACATAATCAAGAAACATGCAATAGGATACAAGTGACCATACTGCCATAGTCTTGTGACTTGAGGATTAAGAGTTTTATGGTGTGTGTGTAGACCTTTACCTTTCTATAATTTCCTATTTAAATTTTTTTTAAAGATCCAT
>CABFOV010000998.1:50044-85776 GCA_902141375.1 Timema poppense
GGGGGGGGATTACACAAATTAATATTTTAAAATAGGTTTAATATAATTTTGTATATTTTTAATTGAAAATACTGAGGAATTCTTTTTATGGTGGATTAGTAAAGGCTCTATATTAGAAAATAAACAGTGTTGTGTTAGGTTGTATTACACATCAGTGTATCGGCATTTATAAAGTGGTAAACTAACAAAAATAACCAAGTACTGTATACCACCTGGGTTATGAAGCCTGACGAAATCACTAGAAATGAATACAGCTACAACTTTACCTGCTTGTCACCACTAAAAGGAATGATAATTATGTCAAAATGTGAAAGCCAAAAGGGATTGCTTGGCCGGATAGATTTTAAGAGGTTATAAACAGATAATGAAAATTCATATAAATTTAATAAATTACACCAAGGCATTTATTTAATCACGCAATACAATGTTCATTTTCAATTACGAACACAGTAATCAACAATATGGACATGATCACAAAACTACAAAGACAGAATTATAGAGGTTGGTAGTTTAGGACTAAAGCCGTCACAATTTTCAGTTACTGTACATTAGTAACATTAAAATTATAGTAAAAAGGATGTATAATAGACCTAGCCCTATTTTAAATTTTTGTCCATACTACTAATAAACAAAAAATGAAATCACAAGAGTAATAAGTTTAATTCAAAATATAATTGTAACATTACATAATATCAAACATGGATTTACCATTAACTGAGGTTAATATTAAACTTCAGAGTAGAAAATATGCTATATGTGCCGTTGGGTTAAAAAAACATATTAAAGACAGATAAAATGAGATTAAAACTTTCGATAGCTATACAAAGAATCATACAAAATAAAACGGACAACAAATAAAGTGAAAAAATTGACAGAAAAGTAGGATATTGTTCATTTTCGCTGTAAATCGGTCCTACACCATGTTCACACAAACATTCACGAGAATCATATATTCACAAATTCACGAGAAACCCCCCCTCAATAGATATTACTCCTCTTGCGAACCAGGGCAATCACCGACAATATTACTAAAGATAACAGTTTATAGTGAAAAGTGTGCTATTAAAAATTCCCTTTCTTTGTAACCCTATCGTTTACGGATACAATTTTCCAGTCACTGCAATATCTTGACGTAAGTTACTTTTTTCTTTCTTTTTTAATTTCCCTTTCATTTAGAAAATGCATGCCATTTAATTTTAATTTCACGTCTGCTTGCGAGCTTGATTCTTCCTAAATAAAAATTAGACCAAATACATTAACAAATGTTACCAAACGTATACCCAACCCATTGATATTTGATTTAGTGTGTGGCTTGAATGATTTTATTTCAAGGTTACAGAAATAACTAATACTGATCTGCTCCCTTCACTGAGGCACCCTTAATTATCACCCTCTTCCTCCTCCTCTGATTCAGCCTCAGCAAGCCACGTCAGCCATTGATTTACCTACAAAGATAAATCGGATCAGACAAATACATAATAAGTTTTACCAATTTAAATATAGTAAGGAATCAAGTTATTAAAGATTGAACCCTTCCTAAGGGGTGAACGAGATAATTTAAAATTAAGATTCTTTAAAAAAAAGTTTTCAGACTCCAAGTGATATTTGTCAAAAGCTTAATATTTCTTAAGAGCAATTCAGAACTAATAATAATTATAGGCCGAGCTTAACAAACCGGCTAGAGACCAGTAATTTAAAACTTATGAAGGTACAGTATTAATGTTATAATTAATGGATTGTAAGAAATAATGTAAGCATTGTATTTTTTTTTTAGCAGAATATTATATTCATTTCTTCTAGGTTCATATTTTTTCCAAACTTTGGATTGGGTCTTTTAAGGTATAACAAAGATATGGATTTGTGTAATAATAGTGGATTTAAACCAACTCAGAAAGTCACCCAAACCTGTCTGCCAGGTAAGAAATAGCAGCCAGCTGCAACTTGAAATAGAACAAACGAGTTTAATTTCTATAACACAAGGAACAATGATTAGATTTTTTCCATAAGAAAATTTGAGTTCAGTTTAAGTCTAAACAAAGGAAGTAAATTTTTATTTCAGACACAATTTCTTTAAAATTGAGAAAAAGAAAACCTTTTCAGATACAAGACAGTTTATTTACCATCATTATTATTATTTGTTACCAGTCTGTGTTTAGTAAAATTCCTCCACCTCCCTCTGTCCTTACACAAGCCTTCCTTCTTTAATTCATTTCATTCGTCTTCTTTCAGTTGAACAGTTTTTCTTATCTGTTCCTTTCATCTTTTCCCCCCACATACTTCATTTCCAATATTTTCTTCAGTATCCTCTCTTTTTCCATCGCATCTGTCTTGCTTCCTCTAACCATCTCATGTACTCCCTGTACCCCAACTTTTCCTCGGTTAAGTTCATTCCTAGCCTATTTCTCCTTTTGACTTCAGCCCCGTGACCTCCAGGTAACAATGATTGTGAATTTTATCTTGATATTCAAATTGGAATTTCATCAGGAACTTAACATATTTTTCAGGACTGGGCCCATTACTACCATTGGCAGATTTATGGCACAACCAGGTTGGGCATATGAGATTGTACCCCAACATTTATCTTTAAATGTTTTTGACATAAACTGAGACTAAAGGGATTGATCGCTACACGCCAAGTGCCCGCCTGGGTCCACCATTGTGTAAGAAGTGCTTCCCAAATAATTTGCAAACTTCCTCAACCTCTTTGATATCTGCTGCGCACAGAATTTTTTTTTAAATAAAGAGTTTGTGGTTCTAGCGCCACTTCATTCAATTTGGCAAGCAAAACCTTATTAGAAGAGAATTAGAACTGTCAAATATTTCTTTTTGACACTCTGGTATCAACCAAAGTATCCACGTTTGTTAAAAGGCAAATAGGTATTTTTTACTAGTCATTGAAAAGGGTATGTATTAAGGACCACCAATTAAGAAACAGATATTGCTAAAGGGTAGGTTTCAAGGTCAACGCTTAGTGAGCAATATACTTATAAAAATCTAAATAACTGATATCAGAGTTTATAGCATAATATTTAACTGGCCCTATCATCAGAAATAAAATAATTACCTGGAAAAGTGCTTTTCCTTTCCCTGGATAATCATCTGAAATGTCTTCCTTCCACTTGAGAAATGCTTCCTCTTCCACGATTTCCAGATCATATAAGTTCACAAACCAACGAAGTAACATCCCTAGAACAAATAATTCACTTTATGATCAAATATTATTTTTAAAATATTGAAAACATGTCAAGTCTAAAGTTCATTGTAACATTTTTTAAGGTATTATACATATGCAAACTAGAAGAAAATTGATTACTTGGCCTTTTGTTTGAGACTATGTCAATTAGGTATATTTTAATGACCAATGGGGGAAAAAATATAAATAATGTGTATGATCTGGCTATTATGAGTCGAATTAAGACCAAACATTAATAGATTTTTTTTAAACTATTTTTAGCAGAAAAATAAATTTTATTTACAGACTTGATAATGAAATCCAATTATTTTATCCACCACAAATTAAGGTCTTCTCTGATATTTGTTTCGCAGTATCAAAGCTTTGAACACCCCTAATTTGTAAATTGTATATTTTTCTTGGCAATAAAGCATTGTAATTGTCCAAGTCACAAGTTCCCTCCGAGTCAAACATACCCACCCACCTTTCGGGAAGTGCAAGGTGTAGCAGTAGACTTGCAGGCTATACACGGCTGTCACCTGCAGATCGGTTTTCTCATGAAGGAAAGCTTGCAGCACCAGCTTGAATTTTTCAAGTAGAGTCTTCTCTTTCTCCTGAAGAGCCTTGTCTGGGACAGTGGTCTGATCGTAGCCCTCTACCAGTGTAGTTTCCTGAAATAGCACATAACATATACACATTCAGGAGTGTAATGGAAAATATGTTTACTGAATGATATAGATTAAGAGATTTTAATTTTCAACAGCTTTTGGATAAAATATTTACCGACGTCAAATTAAATGTGTTTGGTTAAATTTTGAAAATAAATGTATACATATATAGTTATCATTAAAAATTCAAACATATTTATAGATTAAAAGGTAGCAAACTCAAAAATTATCAGTCTCTAATTTAAAAAAATAAAAATATCGATCATGAAAACAAAAAAATGTAAGAAATGAATTTTGTGATGTGGGTTATTTATTAACTTGGGCTTTGTTGGCTCAAGTTTTACTCATTAGAAAAATATAAAAATTGGAGTCGGAGGCTTGGAGTATCGGCCCTACAACCTCTATAGATTAAAAAACTGATAAAATAGCTTTATAAACATTCTACTGACCTGGGTGATATATTTGACAAGCACAGTCATGAGAGCGTTAATGAACCCTGGATTGGTATGATGAGCAGGATCCAGGTTCTCTTTAATCCACTTGTAAAACTGATTGGGGTTTGGATCAGCTTGAAGCTGTTTCCACAACTCTGACTGGATCCGCAGCAACGGGAAAAGAAAGGTTAGACCTCGATCTTCTAGGATTTCAGACAACCTGTCTTTGGTGCGGTCCACTTCTGGCAACTGATTGAGTAGGTTCACCTAGAAACGACGTTAAATAGATCCATGGTTGCCAAGATTTTTTTAATACACAATTCGCTAGAAGTGAGCGAAGCTTTGAAAATAATTCTGGCTTCAACATTTCACCAATAAAAATATTGAGAGCTAAGATACCCTTATGTTCAATCAATGCAGTCTTTCCTATTGGTTGTAGGTCTATATCACAGTAGTGTTAACTGTGTGTAAAGAGGTGGGGGAAACGTGACGTGACTGACCAGCAATGTATTTGTATCAAAAACGCAATGTAATGTAAATGTCTACACCCAGGTAGTGGGTAACTTAAGATTCACCGCGTTCACATCGCTATGATGCGCAGGAAATTCAAACAACAATATTTTTGTGACTTTTAAGACTAAAATATTGAAAATTCGTGACTTCTGGGACTTTCATAGCCTATTTTGCAATTTGTAGATTTTTTGTAACTTCCGTGAACCAATCGACACCCTGTTGTTGTTTAAAAACAAGACCCGTTGAATACTCAACTCACCTTACTATCGTTGAATAGTTGAGTTAGATTCACTTTCCCTTGGGTTTTATGAAATTGTTGTAATATCAGCATAAATAGAGGATAGTGAGCTCCATTTTCAGTCACTTCTGATATGTCGGCCAACGACGCCAATTCTGTAGAAACTGCATTGCCTGCGAAACCTATAAAATAAATTTGAGAAGTTAACATAAAATGCAATTTAATGTTATTTATAGTAACATAATAATTCTCCACAGCAAGATTGATTTTTTTTGTGTGTATATTTCTACATGGTGTGGCAAAGTTTACTTCTCATTGAATGACGTCATCCGAGCAATAGTCAAACAGGGAATATATTAACTTAGTAGAGAATGATGGAGATGATGTAAGCAAAGAGACCACAAGGGAGACCAAGAAAGAGATGGCAGTAGATAACAGAAAGTGTGCTAGAGAGGAGGGGAATGGAGGTGATTAACGGAAGAAGAATGGTGGCAAGAAAAGAGGAAGATAGCTACGATGACAATTCGCCACACCTGTGACAGAAATTGTTGCTCACCTCTGCTTTAAATTATATCTCATTTCTAAGTGAGTTTTTTGCACAAACTATAATTCACAATTCAAATTGAAAAACAAGTTACTTAACAATTATAAAGAGAATAAAAAGGTTTCACCCCAAACCCACCAGCAACGTATGAATAAATGCGTGGGATCTCCTGTTCCTTTTCCGCCATCTGACCGACAAGTTCTCTGTATGAATCTAAAAACTGGGTGGAAGTCACCAAAGATCCTTTCTTAAGTTCTAATATAAGGGCACTTACTAAGTCACGATCATTATCTGAAACAAAGAATGTTAAACAAATGCAAAATTAATGATCAAGGGTATCTAAACACACTATTTCCATATTATTTTATATATTTAGCAGAGTTGTATGTTTATATTTTCTATAAAATCAAAATTGTTTCTTCAGTCATTTAACACAAGATTATAAAACACGACTAAACTTCAGCTATAATAAGATGCTGGTAGCAGCTTTCAGTAGTATACATAGTAGTAAAAAAAACTAGACCTGGGACTTGAATCATAAGGTATTATATGTAGACGGGAAACTTTAATCATACATTATTAAGGATTCATGAAGAACCAAATAAGTATCTTTAAAACAAAGATGAAGACCTCAAATGGGTTTACCAATTTTCAGCAAATTGGTAAAATTAATTATATAGATGTGAAGTTGGGGAAGTAAAATCACAAATAAGGACCATATTGTATTAATTTACCAAAAATGTGTTGTCTTTGTTGTTTATGATGTAAAAAAAAAATCCACGCTATAACAAATATCCTTTGTCAATGGTACTAAACAACTTTTTTAAAATTAACTTTTAAGTTATTCCCTTTTAACTAAAATTGTACATCCATAAAGATTCTGCACATCCTATAAACACTTTTTATTTGTATACATTGATTGATAAAATATTGCTATCTTATTGGTTTTAACCCAAAGAAAGCTGAAGACCACATGAATCACCTTATGAATGTAGTCATCCCTTAGACCCGCTTAGGGGTAAGTCTCTTACCATCCCATTAGTTGAACGGTCACATGTTTACAGATAATCACTCTGTAATCGCGAGTAGAATTTCTTATAGACAATGAATACAGGCCTACAGATAATGGGTCCGTATTGGGGCCTTAAGACGTACTTATAGCGATAGATTGGACTGCTGGTAGGAAGGAGATCATGATTTGAAGCTCAAACCTTGATATCCCAGTCATCAGCATTCCTGTCTAAAGCGAGAGCTACACCTTGGACCATTCGAGCAAGAAATAATCTTATTCACGATAAAATAAAACATGTCTACACTTTAAAATGACTCACCAGTTTTATCGAGAGCTTGATTCATCATACTGAGTAAAACAAAGCGAACAAATTTGTCTGGGATCTTCTGTTCTCGATAAGAGCTTAAAGCTTCTTGAAGGTTTCCTGAAGATAAGTAATCCTCCATTAATGTTTCAACCTTCTTTAGGACTTCCTCTTTGTTTGGACCCTATAAAAAAAATACAAATTATTTCTTTATGATCAACTTTTAGAAAAGAGATTGTCACACCAACCAAATATAGCACATAAATGTAATATCACTAATAAAAAGTAGCTAATGTAACTTTAAAAAAATGAAGATGTAATGATTGAGTTAGAATGATAACAGAAACTGTGTGTTCAGGCTTTAATTAGTCAAGTGATTACCAAGTTTTTGCAGGAAAAAAAATAGTCTTAAAAATATATTGCAACCCCTTGATAACAGAGCCTGATATTAAAATTATTATTTTCACTGAACCTTAAAATCCATTTGAGCTATTCACGTATTAATACATTTTTGGGGCATGTAATGTATGATGAAATGTATCTTTATTTATATAAACATGAAGGGGAAGACCGCTTAGAAAAAAAAAAATCACAAATACTTCTGACCTCATAAAAAAGCACATTTTAAAGTTTTCTTAGCATTGCATCTTACCACCAATTCGGGTTGTACACATTATGCTTGTGTTTCAAGGGACTAGGAAGGTTATTTTTTATAGGTAATGCATCTACACTTACGTGGAGATAGGGCAGAAAACCGTTTTGGAAAAACCAGATTCAAACCTCAATCTACTTGTCACCTGCGAGAGTAGCACCTTAAACTATTTGACTATCGATGCAAGTTTGAATGAAATTGTTATAAATTGATTTGATTGAATTGTATAAATGAGTCTTCAAGCTGAATTAAACTTTATTTTTTCTATGATTTCTATGGCTGAAAAAATAAATTGTGGTTATTTATGCAAATTCATGCATTAAATTATGTTGTATAATTGTTTGAAATCTTTAGATTTTTCCATATGAAATTTAATTAATTTGTAGGCCCTTATGTATATGAAGTTAAGAATGGCAATAATTAACCATAAATTAGCCATAATTTAGCTGCCAATATATTTATTGGTGAAACTAGAATTTCTTTCGAAGTGTAGATGAAGCTGATATTTTTCTCAAAGCCAAGTCGAAGTTTCACACAACTAGAAAATTGTGAGCTCTGTTTTGAACCCAAAGTTCACAAACAGGTGGATAACATTAGAATTTTCCTGAAAGAGCATGTAATGAGTTGGAGTGGGCAGGTATGCAGGGGCAAGGGTGGACTAACTGGTTCTAAGCTGTCCCAGACTACAAATATGATGGCCTTTGCCATATAACATTTACCACTGATGTTGAGGAGAAAAGTGGAACTAGAGGATTAAATGAGAAGAGGACATCAGGGAACGTTATTCTAGAGGTTTAAGATACCTGCTATGGAAAAGAGAAGTACCCTTGAAGTGTTGTACAGGGCTTACTTTGTACCCATTGTCACACATGCAGCAGAAACATGAGCATTGAATGTAAGACGGAGACTAGTAAAGTGAAGGTCATGGGACTGATATTTGTGAGGAGCATGTTAGCTGTCAAGGAGAAACAAGATTAAGAATGAAATTATCCAGGAAAAAATTGGGGTAAATGGAGTACATGAGATAGTAGAGGAAGCAAGACTGAGATGGTATGGTCATGTAATGATGGGAAAAAAACCGCAAGGGAAGCCAATAAAGAGACGGGAGGAGCAGATACCAGAAAGTGTTCACATGAGAGAAAAATGTAATGAATTAAAGGAGGAAGAGTGGTGAAAGGATAGAGGAAGATGGAGGCATTTTACTAAACTGACCCGGCCGCAAGTTGGAAACAGATGATTAGCTTGTTAATTTAATCTCGAGGCCATTCCAACTAAATTATCCGTTTCTTTTTTATTCGTGTTTCCAGTAAAATTGTGTTTCTAAGTGCCTCTTTTCTAATCATGATTAAGCATTAAAAATAGAAAGTCTTATAAAATAATTAATATTGCTTTAAAGAGAAAATTAACGAACTGTAACTCAGACACCTTCAACCAACACGTGTCCAACGACTTCTGGTGGAAACCGCGAATGAAGTTGGATTAGGTAACATCATTGTTACAAATCACATGACTTATTTAAGAACAATAAATTATTTGAATAATGTGTACAGAAATTCCAAATTTGGCAAAGGGGTGAAAAGATTTCAAAACGGCAACAACCTTCAAATGTGAGACATTTTTATTTACACTATAAAAGTCATTGTGTTCATTCCTTGGATTTGTTGTTATCCCTCTTACCTGTGCCTTCTTTCATACTTGACAAAATCTGCCTATAAATTAAGTGAAAGGCTTTATTAAATACCTGTACTGTTAATTTAACTTTCAAGTTTAATACTAGGGACAGAACAGTCAAATCCTTGAGAATATTAAACATATGAGTCTCAAATTATTCATTTTTTCAAACAAAATTTGTTTTAAGAGTGTTGATATCACTTATTGATGGGTAAGAACAAATTATGATTTTAAAATGGACTTAACCAGGCCCCAGACCAGTGATTTAACACAAATGAATGTATAATGAATAGATTATTAAAATAAAGTTGACATTTAGTTACTATTTTGTATTTTATATTAAATTTCTATCATTTATATTTACTCCATATTGATACTTTTTTCCAAGATTCATATTTGCAGTTTAAGGGGATATTCGAATTCATATAATAGTGGTTTCGACTCAACTATTTTTGGTATGGCCAATTTCCAGTTAGATTGTTTTTAATATTTGCAAATTAGTTTAGAGAAGTAAAAATGAAATGACATGTAGATAAAATGCATATATTAAAAATAATTAAAATACTAATGAATTGTAACTCAGACATCTTCAGCCAACAAGTGTCCTAAGACTTCTGGTGGAAACCACGAATGAACTTTGAAGATTTATCATCATAGTTACAAATCACTTGAATTACTTAAAAAACTGTAAATTGACTACATTAAGGGGATGCGAGAATCCTGAGTTGATAATAAAAATGTTTACAAATCAAAACAGCAGCAGCAATGTAGAGTGAATCATGTATCTCTTTTTATTGTGATGCTAAAATTTTGTTAGCTTCCATTTAGCTGTTCCCGCCCCTCATCTTCGTATGTTCTTTTGTCTTTACCTTAAGATACCTAAAAAAAAGGAGAAGATGATCCTAAATGGCATATTAAATAACAATTCGTTTCAAGTTATCTAATTGTGCCAACTATTTACAGAAAGATTATTTTGAATTGCTGCCTCCTCAAAGATCATTTTAGAGCAAGAAAAATAATCATAAAAAATAGTATCCATTTAAAGATAAAATCAAAAAATCGTAACTCAAGACCTCTTTAGCACAAAAGCGGATCAAGACTTCTGGTGGAAACCGCAAATGAAGTTGGATAATGTTTCATCATAACTACTAATGCTAACAACTTTAATAAAACATGGAGAGCAACGTAATGTGTCAAATGTTATATTTCCTACTATGAAGCCATAGTTTATAGTTTGCTCAATCCTTTACCTATTTTCTCTACCCTCCCAGATATAACTAAATATTGTGAACTTTATGATCAAGTTTGTAAGAATCATGTTAGCTGTTACGAGGAGGAACAAGAGTGGAAATGAAGTTATCCAGGAAAGGGAGGGCCAATACAGATATTAGAGGAAGGAAAAGTGAGATGGTATGGGCATGTAACGAGGATGGAGAAGATGCCAAAGGTAATGAAGATGAAGTATGTAGGAAAATGATCATAAGAGAGGCAGAGAAAGAGATGGGAAGGGCAGATAACAGAAAGTGTCCAAGTGAGAGGAGAGTAATCGAAAGCAAATAAAGGAGGAAGAATGTTGGGAGGATAGAGGAAGATGGAGGCATTTACTAAACTGACCCGACCGCAGGCTGGATACAGTTCACGATTATGAAGTGTTTGTTCATGTCTCGTCTTCCACTTTTATCCAAAGTTGAAAAGCGATTATCTTTAAAAACTTTACCAATATACATTCAATTGATTAATTTATCTTTGACTCGTAGTTACAGTAACTCAGACATCTTCAGCCAACAAGTGTCCTAAGACTTCTGGTGGAAACCACGAATGAACTTGGAAGATTTATCATCATAGTTACATTTCACTTTAATTATGTAAAACAGTGTGTGAATTAATTACATTAGGAGTGTGTGAGATATTGCACAAGGGTCTGTCACAACATACCAATCACGTTTCCTTAATTTTTTTTATTACAAGTGATTTTATAACTTTCCCAATGCAGTTTGGTGAAAGTATAAAACACGAACTGTATTCCTATATTTGCCGGTGATTATTCACTTTAATTATGTAAAACTTGTGTGATATATTGGACAAGGGTCTGTAATATTTCATTATAATCTGGTAAATCCTGTCACCACAACATACCAATCATGTTTCCTTAATTATTTTTAATTCCAATATTAATTTTTTAATGTGTATGTGTTTGTGAATGTGCTGAATTTGTTATCTTGTAAAACAACCAGTAAAGGTATAAAATCACTGAAAGCAATGGTTTATTAACATATAACCGGATTTATCTAAATTTACAAGTGATTTTATAACTTTCCCAATGCAGTTTGGTGAAAGTATAAAACACGAACTGTATTCCTATATTTGCCGGTGATTTTATAAAATACCTAATGTATGGTGATGAAAATAGAGAACATAAATTCAAACTAACCTAAGCTAAAATAAACTAGTCAGCTTGCCTAAACTAACCTAACCTAACCTAACCTTGACATTACTTAGTAACATTCCCAGTGGCTGATGGTGATTTTGTAAGATGTTCGGTGACTATGTGAAATAGTAAATACTCTTTTAAATTCCCAAACTGAACCAGTGGTTTTGTAGACACCGGCGACTATACAAACTCATCACATTCACACAAGCATATGCATCGCTCAGATTGGCAAATAGAATATTTTACATGTCAATATTTTAATGGTGAAGTTTCGACTATAGAAGGTGATTTCCCCCCCCAAGCTTCGCATATACTTATTAATCCGTTTTGTTAACCGGCACCCTGGTGTTGTGGTCAGTGCACCTTTCTCTGAGCTTGGGTGTCCCGAGTTTGATTCTTGGCTGGTAGTAAAGTATTTTTAGTGTTTCCACAGTTTCATGCTAAGTATCACCCTCACCTCATATAATCAAGACATTGAAAGGATGTACGATCAGTACATTCGTACTTCCCCGGGGCAACGATACATTAGTACGAGTTAATCCTTCCACTACTGGCTAAACAAGCAATATATATTTGAAGAAAGAGAATATGTTAATTCATTTATTTTTTGTCCTGTGCCTAGGAATGTTTTGAATAGGCTCCTTTCTTTCCCCGACTGCAATATTTGCAAATTATTTAAGAGCAGGAGTTAATATTAAATGAATTGTAACTCAGACGTCTTCTGCCAACAAGTGTCCTAAGACTTCTGGTGGAAACCGCGAATGAAGTTGGATAATTTATCATCATAGTTACAAATCTCTAATTAATTAAAAGCTTTGTGAAAATAGAAAAACTAAACGTGAGCAAGAATCCCATGTTCCCCTGCAAAAAGCACTACAAATTAAAACAATCATGTAAAGAGTGAATAATGTTCCACTTTCTGATGTATAAGTCTAATTCTTAGCTGTTTCTGTATGTCTTACTTAAATACACCCTTTTCTCCAATTAACAAAAGGTATAAAAAAAGTGAAACCGTACTCCTAAAATAGCAATCTATCATATAATAGCAATCTATCATATCCACAATATTTACATTTTTTTAATCACAGAAAATAAGTCTTTAACATAATTATTCTTTTGGACGTAAAATTGAGCGCTTTTGAAACCTAGTGTTCATAATTCTTATGTACATATCCTGAGAACCTGGGTTAGATGCCTGACGCTCAAAGAGATTTTTCTGCGAATCAGTGGGGTCTGGACTCGGCCAAGTGAGGGCAAATGAGGAGCTAGTTAAATGAAAAAGTAGCAGCTCCAGTCTAGAAAAGATAATTACCTTAGTGTCTCCTAAGCTGACCACTTGACACCCTACCCTACATCTGCAAAAGCTGGAACTATCTTCACCAGAAGATGGCCGCACCCTCAGTATATCTTAATGGTTTTGTTCTTACACAAAATGAACAAATAGTTAATTCTGACATTTTCGGTCAACAAGTGTCTTAAGACTTCTGGTGGAAATTGCGAATAAAGTGGGATAATTTATCTTATTTTGAATTGCTTTCTTTATCATATACAATATACACAAATTATTTTAGAGCAAGGGGAAAAAAGAATCCGATTGGACATAGAATTAATTAATTGTAACACGGACATCTTCAGCCAACAAACGTCCTCAGACTTCTGGTGGAAACGGCGAATGAAGTTGGATAATTTATCATCATCGTTACAAATCAATTGATTGCATTAGGCGAGTGCGAGAATTGTGAGTCAATTATAAAAACCCCTACGGATCAAAACGATAGCAGCAATTTAGATAGTGAATAGAATTGTGCCTTGTATTTACAGAAAGATTATTTTGAATAGTTCCCTCCTTAGTTAATTTTAGAGCAAGAAGAGGAATCATAAAAAATAGTATCCCTTTAAAGATATAATCAATAAATTGTAACTCAAGACATCTTCAGCCAACAAGTGTCCTTAAACTTTTGGTGGAAACCGCGAATGAGGTTGGATAATGTATAATCATAGTTACCAATGTTAACAACTTTAATAAAGTATCGACAGCAACGTAATATGACAACTGTTTTATTTGTCTCTATGAAGCAATAGTCTGTTCATTCCTTTGCATATTTCTTCTACCCTCCCATATATAACAAAATTTACTTCAAAAATTAAACTGTTTTCCATGAATTATAAATTTATATTCTATGTTTAACTCTTGAATTTTTAGTTTATAATAAACTATGGGTGTGCACAAGTCTACATTTTCAATTTGAAACTATTCAGAAGCAAAATTTGAATATGTAATCCTTTTATGCTTGAAAACAAATTTCTTTAGATAACTTTACACACTTGAATTAAACATTGGATAGAAGAGAACAGCCTACACACTTACCAGGAAAATGTAGGCCTCAACTTTCACAATTCAAACACAATAACACATGTAGTTATATCATCTTTTGGGTACATAAGTTACAGTCAATTATCAGGAGCTTAAGAAGCGTGGATAATGCAACTCCAAAATTACATAGTTATGGGTTTTAATAACTGACCTGACCGCAGGCTGGATACAGTTGATGATTATGAAGTGTTTGTTCATGTCTCGTCTTCCACTTTTATCCAAAGTTGAAAAGCGATTATCTTTAAAAACTTTACCAATATACATTCAATTGATTAATTTATCTTTGACTCGTAGTTACAGTAACTCAGACATCTTCAGCCAACAAGTGTCCTAAGACTTCTGGTGGAAACCACGAATGAACTTGGAAGATTTATCATCATAGTTACATTTCACTTTAATTATGTAAAACGTGTGTGAATTAATTACATTAGGAGTGTGTGAGATATTGCACAAGGGTCTGTCACAACATACCAATCACGTTTCCTTAATTTTTTTTATTACAAGTGATTTTATAACTTTCCCAATGCAGTTTGGTGAAAGTATAAAACACGAACTGTATTCCTATATTTGCCGGTGATTTTATAAAATACCTAATGTATGGTGATGAAAATAGAGAACATAAATCCAAACTAACCTAAGCTAAAATAAACTAGTCAGCTTGCCTAAACTAAACTAACCAAACCTTGACATTACTTAGTAACATTCCCAGTGGCTGATGGTGGTTTTGTAGACACCGGCGAACGTACAAACTCATCACATTCACACAAGCACATGCATCGCTCAGATTGGAAAATAAAATATTTTACATGTCAATATTTTAATGGTGAAGTTTCGATTATAGAAGCTGATTTTTTTTCCCTAAGCTTCATATATCCTTATTAATATGTTTTGTTAATCAGCCCCGTGGTGATGTGGTCAGTATACCTTGCTCTGAGCTTAGGTGTCCTGAGTTTAATTCTTGGCTGGCAGTCTAGTATTTTCCCTGAAAGGGAATCTACCTCAAGTCACGCCTTAATGTTTCAACAGCTTCATGCTAAGTATCACCATCACCTAATATCATCAGGACATGTAAAGGATGTACGATCAGTACATTTGTAAATCCCAGGGCAACGGTAAATTATATATATATAGATAGAGAGAGAGAATGTTAATTCATTTATTTGTGTCCTGTGGGTAGGAATGTTTTTAATAAGATCCTTTCTTTCTCGACTGCAATATTCGCAAATTATTTAAGAGCAGGAGATAATATTAAATGAATTGTAACTCAGACGTCTTCAGCCAACAAACGTCCTAAGACTTCTGGTGGAAACCGCGAATGAAGTTGTATGATTTATCATCATAGTTACAAATCCATAAAACATTAACTGTTATTTCTCAATTAGAGCAATACTCCTGTCTATTCCTTTCCATATTTCAAAAGAAAATGTATGCCATTCTAAATAATAACATTATCATATAAGTGTACTTTCTGCATTTGCTATTTAAAAGCCACTTGTAGGCCTAAACTATGAATTAAGATTTAATGCAATCATGCTTTTAATCCCAAGCAACCCCAGCCACCCCTTGTAAAATAGAGGTTAAAATCCATCCAAATCAAACCATCTAGACTCATGTTTAAAAAAAAATCAATCAAAATTTGAGCATCTTTTAGTTATTTTTAAAAGTGTTGTTAGAATGAATTAAGTTTCTAAAAAAAAAAAAACGTGAAAGATTAAGTATCTTTTGATCAACTTTAATCATTGAAGAATTATAATTGTAATAAGCAAAAATAAAAATACATGTTTATAATAAAGACTTAAATACAACAGGTTCAACGATTAAACATACAATGTAAATAGTGAACTCAATAGCTTACCCAAATTGAGTGATCATTAAAATATTTACAAGATTGTTCGTGAGGTGAAAGTTTTAGAAGTGAGCATATGCTGAAACGGTTGAGTCCAAGTTTCCCATAATGTGGGAGGGTAGGGTAATAGGCACGTTAGATATCCCACACCTGGCAATTATTTGTCTTATAAAACTATTATTTTATTCGTGCTTATCTATTTTGTCTAACAAAATAAAGATTACAGATTAAGTTGTGCTTTTCAAGTAGGGCTAGCTACCTAAGTAATTATTGAATTCAAAAAAGTATACTTTGTTTGTGAGCTTAAAGATTCAACCATCAAATCCTCGAATACTTCGTCATGATTCAAGTGGTCCATCTCTAATGAAAATGTTATATTAAAATATACATCCATCTTTGCTCGTAATTAGAGTAACTCAGACATCTTCTGCCAACAAGTGTCATAAGACTTCTGGTGGAAACCGCGAATGAAGTAGGCTATCTTATCATCATCGTTACTTACAAGTCACTTGAATGATTTAAAAACTCAGTGAATTTAGTAATTTTACTGAGCCCGGATTAATATGGAATGTCAACAACATAAAAAAGGCGTGAACTTTGCTGTGTCGTTTTTAACCATTCTTAATGCTTTTGTTTAGATGTCAAGCCCTTCTTTTCTTAGGATTTGAGAGCAAATGATTGAGGTTTAAAAAATCATGGCATTGATCTCATAACATTAAAACTAAAGGGTGCCGAGGAATTGAATTTAACATCCTTACATGTCACTCATGAGGTTAATCAAAGTGTCTTTCTTACCTTGTCTTTCTTACCACCCTTGTTCTTATCAAATGATGCCTGCTTGATAAGGATGGATGGTTCCTTTTGAAGCAGAGGAGGCATAGGTTTCATCTGAGATGATTTCAAGGAGTCGCTTAGGAGACCCGTTTGGCGCCCTAGAAAGTGTAAACAGATACAATATACACCCAGCATGTGGGACACATACTTCTGTTGATGGACTAATAATTACTTGTAAGAGGTGTCAAACAGAATGTTTTAAAAGTAACAATACTAGGGAATATTTAAGGTGTTTCATACATAAATAATAATAATAATAAGGTTTAAAGCCTAGATAATCTTTAAGTGGTCTTAAACCTAAAACATTTAAGGTGTTTCAAACTTTGAAAACATTTAAGGAGGTTCATAACTAAAAATTATTTAAACAATATTGTGATTAAAAACACAAATCTAAATAACCTCTAATGGGTATTAGAATAGTGAACATTTAATATTTTAGAGGACATAAAAAGGCGTAAAAAAATTGTTTAATCATTTACACTCTTCCAATGGTTAAAATCTAGAGTTAATCTAAAGCATAATTTTTATAATCTCCCATTCCCGTCCATCCCTAGTTGTGATTATGATTATAAACAATTAATTTGTTAACTAAGTATTTATTCAAGGGTGTGGTTTTTATACTCAGTTTAAAAAAAACATTTTCAAATAAACATGGTAAATTGTTATTACATATATATAAACATATTTTAAGCACAATTTGCAATGTGTTAAAACTTTTTCTTCTTCTAATTTGGTTGATTAGAGTCGGTGAACAGGCTAATTAAAAAAAGAAAGAATTGTATTGATATTATCAAAGTTTCGCAAACCCCCAGTTTTTGCACGTCACTACCATTCTCAGAATTAACGTTAAAACCAACCTTGATTCAACATTGACGCCGGTTTAGCGTTTGCTTGTTTAAAAACCATGGTGTTAGCAGCCGGCCGCAGAGACACTTCCTCCTCCAAGTTGGCCTGCCCGACCTGGTGGGCCAACTTCTTGAAGCGAGGGGGGACATCCTTGCCACCCGCTGGGAAAATAGAGAGGTGTTAGCAATCCTTCTGACGTACTTGGTTTTAACAGTCTTTCGACAGGTTAAATTCAGATGTATTTGGCCATCATTAAATACATTTCTGGTGAAAACCACGAATGAAAGTAATTTAAGTTATTGTTTCACAATAACACTGATAATGCATGGTGATACATTAATTCTTACCCATTCACGACCTTGGTTAACTTGGATTACAGCTCAAAAAGTTACTAGAAATAATCCCTAATATATCCCTACACCAAGAGATGACATCTTTCACTTTGGAAAACTATATAAAAAAAATTATCATAGTGTATACATTTGATAGTATTTATTTTTTATTCCACTTTTTTGAACGTGACAAAAACACGTCCTTACAATGATGCACCCACGCAGTGGATACAAATATTTAATTTTACTCAATCGAATATTTTGAAATAAAATAATCATAAATTTACTTATATAGAGGTAATGGCCGCCCCTTGGAGACAATCAATTGTTAACGACCTATTTTCATTTAGATGTAGTTCGAATTAATCATTTTATAGAACCAAAGCTCCAATTAACCTTCAAATACCATCTTTGGAAAAGTAATTACCATCAGAGGAAATTAAGTATAAGAGAATATAAAATACGCATAGTAACTAAATGTTAAAATCCTTAAAGTCGATTCATAATATAAGTGTTAAATTATTGGTATGGAGTCTTGTTAAGCTCATTTCATAATTATAACTGGTTCAGAATTTAAAAAAAAAACTTTTTAAGGAATTATAATCACAATCCTAATATTAAAGAAAAGGTTTTATATTCCATACATTATAAAGTAAATACAAACTATGCGATACCATTTTAATTGGTGCCAAAGAGATTATGACTAAGCTGGTGTATATAATATCTCTAAAACTCACAGTTATTAAAATTCTGTTGTGAATTATTAGTGTTATGGTTCTGCTTTATGTGGTTCTGGTTGAAGTTTTGTCGATTTCCGCCTCCAGAGTAAAATCCTTGCTGTTGACGATTTTGACGGAAACCTTGCTGATAACCATTACCACCAAATCTACAAGCAAAAGGTTGTGATATTAGTGTGAATAAAAAAAATCACTTAATAGATATCAACAAGATGAAACTAAATTGATGATTAAACCTTTTAAAATAAAATTCAAAATTCGAATGAACTTCAAATATTTTTTGTTAGTTTAAAAAAAAAATTGAAAACATATTTTACTTAGGGCTTGTCTTATAACTTTTAGATAAATATTAATCTGGCCGATAAGTTAGAAGTGTGTCTTATGACTGCCAAATAAAATGTATTTATCAGGAAGTTTAAAGTATCTGATGAACTTTTATCTGAAAGTTAAAATGGGTGTTGCCACAGTGACGTGTTGTTTTTAACAAGATTTAGCCAATCAGAATTTGATTCAGGTTAAAATCTTGGTTCACGTGTTTAGTAGGTACAGGTTTATGCTCTTAACTTTTAAAGTTAGAATGATCATACTTAGCACCGCATCTTACTAGCCATTCGGGTTATATGCTTATAAAGTAAGAACATTTATTTCACAATTTTATAAAAACTGACCCGCCTCGGTGGCGTAGTTGGCTAACGCGCTTGTCGTGTTGAAGCTCGACTGCCGAGGACGGGGATATCGAGGTTCGAATCTCTGTCGGGTGAACTGGGAGTGGTTTTTCCTAAATGGTTTTCCACTCTACCTCCACGCAAATGCGGGTTCACTTCATCTAATTAAACCTTCCCAAGTCCTAATCCATTTGAGTAATTATTACTTAAAAGCGTATAGCCCGAACGGGTAGTAAGACGTGGTGCTAAATATTATTATTAATATTATAATAAAAACTGACAATCTATTTGTAGAGTTCAAGTTATACAAGAACAATTTATTTAAATTTGAGTACAATAAATGACATTTTGTAAACGGTGTACCTAACTATTGATCACCTTTTGACACTCTGAAATTAATACTTGCAATACAACCTAGTTTCTGCACCCACGTGTAACCATCTGTTTACTCACACTCATTTTGCGGCCATTATTAAACAAAAATATGTTGAGAGTTGTAACTACTATCAAGGTTGTACGCATGTACACACCATTATAAACAGAACCAACCTTACGTTTTATGCATAAATTATATTTATCCTACAGATATCTGGCGAATAAATTCTGTTCATAATATGCATGAAATATTAAAGTGGCTGATAAACTTTATTAGGTAGCTAGCTTTAACCTCCCGATAGCAAAATTTATCCGCTAGTTATAAGACTATAAAATTCCCTGTAGCCACTACCATGGTTATGTATATAACTTCTAGTACCAGAATTACTTGGAATCTGTTAATGCAGGATTTTATGCTAAATTGGGTTATTTAGTTAGTGTAGCAGCTGTTTAGGTGACCATTAACTTTAGCAAGGTTATAGTAAAATCAAAGTCTAAAATAAAGATGGATTGGAATCAGAAGGGCAGGGGACTTCAGCACAAATACGAAGAGATTGGGGTAGATTATCCTGAACTTCCAAGATTTATTTCATTCCTCTAGGAATCATTCGTATTCACACTTGCCTTATCAATGTAAGCTGCCAGTCCTACTTATTCCGACCTTCCACTTTCACTAGAATAGAGTTCCTGTTCAGTTTCATTATTTAAAAACTCAGAATTACAGCTCTATTTAATCACTAAAAAATCGATCACTCTCGCTTGAGCAATAAATAAATATTTCAAGTATTTCTGTGTTTTGAATCTTAGCTTTGCTCTTAATAGCCATGATACAAACAAGGCCAAAGATAAAACTCATTAATTTAGAAAATAATTTTCACGTTCGATATATTGAAACTCTAATTGCAAAGACAAATTAGAGTAGCTGGAAGATAGGAAATACAGTGGAAATAAAATCTACCCTATCTGTTGAGTTAATACTTAACTAAGAGCTCAAAATCATGGAATCAATGTGAGTGATGGTGGCAATTTTAGCAAATATTTGTGCATAGTTCTCAGCGATGTTGGCACTCAAAGGGTTAATAACGGTCAAATCCAGCATTTCACTTTCAAATCTAAGTCAAAACTAACATTATATACAAAGCTAAGCCAAAATATTCGAAACTTTACACACCACTAATTGTAGCAGTCAATTTTACTGACAAAGCCATTTTCTTCTACTTCAAGTGAAGTCAAAACCAAGTAAAATGTTTTGCACACTCCTATAAAAGATAAATCCAAATCGGTTAACAAATAATAATCACCCAAACTTGTCGTGCTGTGATGGGATGGTAGCCGAGAGTGAAGGATTGCCCATGGGAAGAGAACCAAGCATATCTTCCAAACCAGACCTCATCTTAAGAGAGGCCATGAAAGGCAGCTCGTTGGACTGCATCGAGACAGGTATGCGGCCGTGGCCCCCACCACCACCCATGTGAGAGTGATAGCCCCCTCTGCCTCCACGAGGCTCCTCTTCACGCAGCTGAAAACATTCACACACACCACGAGATAAGATTTATTTCCACCATAATGCATTCTTTGTAAGAGCAGTATTTAATGAGAAAATACATTTGAAAACAAGAGTTGACAGTGTGATAAAAGCACAGTATCGACACAATTCTCCCTTCATGTCGAGTATTTCCAGAATTTCTAGAGTTAGTGTAATTTCGAAATTCTATAATCTTGAAATATATATTTGTTTATTTGGAAGTAAAATAATATATTTAAAATGTCACCCATCAAAACAAACATAAAGTGTAAATGCTTCTTTAAATGCGAGATATTAAAAATATACAACATTAAAACATGTTCTTAAAATAAGGATGATACTGAATAGAAATATATTAGCAAGAATAATCCAAATGTTTTCAACAAACATGTCCTTAAAGACATTGTGATTAAATTAACGGCTAACAATATAATTTAAAAAAAGTTTATTTGGAATGTCATAATGTGGCATTATTTCTCCAAAATAAGCCTCAGTTTTTTAACTACTCAATATAAACACAAAAATGGTCAAATTTTTTTGAAATATTTTAAGTTTTATAATTTATTTATTAGTCTTTAGTATAATGATCATGTATGAGCACATTCTTGGTTCCAATTTCATTCCTCTTTGCAGCTTATAAGGGTTCTCACAAAATATTATCTTACTACAAACTTTATTACAAATCAATTTATAATGCCATAAAAGTTAATGTTCATACCCAGTAATATAAATATAAGATACTAGTGATAAAACGATACCAGTTTTTCTATTCAGGTTCTGAAAAATCTTAAAATTTTTAGCCAAAGAAGCAAAGACACCTTTGATCAATATTTACTATTAAAAACTATGATCACGAAAATATCAAAAATAAAAAAAGATTGATGAAACTTAGTACAAACCTGGTGAATGGGCATGGGGCCTTCTGTGCTGGTGGCCTTTCGAGGCACCCAGTTATCCCGCCTCAGCTCAATGACATCGCGCAACATGAAGCGAATACGCAATGGAAGCTCCTCATTGTCTTCCAAAACGGACATCCGCTCAAAATACTGATCCATCAGTTTCTGGAAAGAATTCAAGTCCACTTTTATGTTTAATACAATGCTAAGAAGAGAAACGCAGGGTAGCAATTATCATTTGCTATGATTTTATGGCTTTGAAATCTTTGGCCAACGAGTGTCTTTAAGACTTCTGGGGTAAACAATAAAGGATTAATTATCAGTTTCACTGCATAGAGATAATTAGATGTTACTTTTCGTTTGGTTTTACGAATATGAAACTTGGATTCAAATATTAGAAAGCTAGCGCACACAAAAACTTTAAAAACATGAGCTGGGATCACAAAATAGGCTTAGTATCAAACGATCAATCAACCAAATTTTAGAACACCAAGAACCTTTCTTATACAGCTATATATGTTTGTAGATCAAAGTTACTTTCAACAGAAATTCCTTATTTTATCAGTTTTTTTTACTATCAGATTGGGTTATATGCCTTTGTACTAATTACACTAATGAGTCAGAGGAGGTGTACCTACATTTGCATGAAAAGTGGAAACCAATCAAGAAAAACCTCCCTCAGTACATCCAACAGGGATCAAACCCCAATATTCCCGTCTTTGATAGTTTTAAGTATTGCAAGAGAAGCGCTTTCAACCACCTAAGCGGGTAGTTTTCATTAATGTATAATTATTTAGCCATTGGGCCTCCTTGTTATACATAGTTTCACTTTCCCATATTTGTATGTCAGTTCATTTCTCTTGTGATAGATATTATTAATAGCTATAAAATAACAAGACAGACAAATGTTATATCTGTAAAAATGGCAAAACTAACTTTACGATATTATTATGATGATTCGATAAACAAAAGATGGGGTCAAATTTAATCCACGCTCATTTATATAAAATAAATACTTGGGTGATAACTACTCACTTTTCCTCTTTCAGAATCCAGGATGCGGCCACAGGTCCTCATTATCTGACTGAGGCACTCCAAGTCCTCACCCATGTCTTTGAGAGAAGCTTTTTTCTTCTTGTCCAGCAGCTGCTGGATGCAGCGATGGAGGATGCCTTCTGCCAGTATCTCCAGCTTGCCCAGTTCTCCGATAAACTTGAGAACAAACAAATATTATCAAACTTTGATCACGCATGTCAGTGACCAAAACTAAATACAGGATGAACCTTAAAAATGCTATAACAAGAGACATGCAGAAGACGAGGTTATTTTTATGGTAAAAGTGGTGTTATTTTTTTCAAAAAAAACTAGGCTACAATTGTCTACATTTTTTGTTCATGTTGTTTATTTAACTATTAGAATAGTTATACTCAAATCAAATATAAATATGCACAAAACATTTCACACTTAGTAATATCAAACTTACTATCTCAATATCATTATCTTCGAGTCATACTAATAGCAATATCAAAATAATCGATTATCAATTTAGGTTTAGACCAAACCTTCCGTGAAATATTTTAAAGACTGAAAACAAAATCAATGTATAGATACTTTAGCATCATAATGTGTAAAATAAATAATTATTTTTAATACTTACCTCAGAAAAAAAAGCCCAAATATCCTGAAAACACTAATTTTACCTGTGATCCGTTTTATGCACATTATAAAATAAGAAAAAGCTTATACTATCCGTATAAATGTCAGCCCTGGCATAAATTGGGTTTATTTAGATATAGAAAAAAAGAGCTTAAATTTGTGTTATTCTTATGAAAACAGTATTCATTTTCAAATATGTGTTATTGAAAATGGAAATTTTACATGTCCCTAGCTATCAATATGATAGAAATCTTTGAAACTCGTAAAAATAAAAACTGATTTTCTCTAGGAAAAAAACCTGGCTTGGACAACAAAAATATTGAGAGCTAAAATAATTAGATTACGTTTAAATACCGCCATTCTCATCAGTACTGTACATTACAAAACTATTAAGAATTTACAGCTAGAATAAGCTTTAAACTTTAAGTGTATTCCCTGTTCTCTATTTGTTTGACAAAGGCAACAATGTTGTACTATTTCTGCTATTCAAGACAAAAGGCAATGTCAGTTAAGGTTCATGAGCAATGCAACACATCAAAAGTGTCGAAATTAGAAAAAAGCTATGACTCACTTTTTCTATAGATTTTTCAGGAAGGCCAAAAAGGTCCCCTAATTCAAGAGAAAGCAGTCCATCTCAACAAACTGATGAATAACATTCCTAAATTTATTGCAAGTAATGCCTGGCTAAAATGTCGAAAGAAAAGGTACAGGACAAAGCAGTTATTATGGTCAGAGAATTGTTAACAACAGATCATCCAGGCGAAAGAATGCCTTACTGAACGTGCCGACTTAATGTTGCCTCAAAACAATCAATTAAATGTAGAAATACTGCTGTATCAAGCAATATATTTCAAATGTTAACAAGCTGTATATTTTTTTTTATATTTTAAAAACTCAACTCAAAAAAAGAGTATTACAAAAATCCAGTTAGGATCATTTGAAATTTTGGACAAACGGGGTTTGGATTGGCAGGGTTGATAAAATTATTTAGCCATCAGGCCATTTCATCGTTAGCCTATTATAATATTAAAATGCCTCATTTGGATGTTTTTCTTCACAACTCTTCAGGAATTGGATCCAATTTATAATCATAGGCCAATTAAGGGTTATTTTGTCATTGGTTTGTCATCTAATCTAAAGTCCTCAAATGTTTGACATGAGTATTGTCCAAGGGTGTTTTTATATATTAAATCAATAATGTGGACAGTCACCTTGATGTTTCCCAACATCTTGCGCTTGGCAAGCTGTCTGCGCTCCTCCTCCTCCGGCGCCAAGGGGCCATTGCGGTGTTCAAAGGCTTCTGTTGCCTTGGATCGATTCTCAAACTCTG
This sequence comes from Timema poppense, assembly GCA_902141375.1. Taxonomy (NCBI): domain Eukaryota; kingdom Metazoa; phylum Arthropoda; class Insecta; order Phasmatodea; family Timematidae; genus Timema; species Timema poppense. The sequence continues at coordinate 75,100 of CABFOV010000998.1, forward strand.
TGCGGCACTTGTTCAAAAGTAAGAGACGAAAGGTGCAAGGGTTCGGCGGGGACTCGAAGTTAGGTGCTTCTTCTGTGAGCCTTTTGCACAGCTGTGCGTACATAGAACTGTACTTCGGCTCATCGAGGGCTTTTTCGAAGATCTGTAATAAATGTTATTTATTGGAAATAATTATTATTTGATAAGTTTTACTATTATTATCACAAAAAAATATTATCAATCACTTTTTAACAATACTTCTAATGTAGGATTGTGATTTCCTTAACCAAATTTAAGAAAAGAAAAGTCTAGTAAATTCATTCTCATCTTTCTTTTAACTCTTGTGTTTAAAAATAAGGTGGCCCAATGGCTAGATAATTTTATGATAAAGGAAAGTGATAAAACTAAAGAAAAGGAAAAATAAACTACTAAGAGTAAATTTGATGAAGAAAGCCCACCTAAGGAAAGAGGAAAAATGTGGGAAGAGTCCACTGCACAAAGGTGACATCTTCTTCCTTTCTTCTGTCTTATAAAGCGTGAAATTTTACATTTAATGGTATTATATTCAGTTATTTATATTTTTATAACTTGTCCCACATATCTTTACCATAAATAAATGGTTTGTGTTAGAAAAGAGGAAAAGACATAAAAAATGTTTGTGAAATGATATAAAGTCTAAATTTTGTAAACATGAGTATTAATACCATTTGCTGCCCAACTGGCAACAAGGTCACCTACATCACCAACTGGCAGCATAGCTTCTATTCAGTGGCCATATTTGTTTATCGCATCCAAGGCCACTTTTAACGAGCTCTTGCTTTTAATTAGGGGTCTGCGTGCATTTTTTCCCCCCATTCAAGTCAAGTATGTCTAAAAACTGCCAAGCTCGGGTATTTTATATTCATAATATTAAAATGTTGGCAAGTGAATTAAAACTAATGTTTTTTCAAAGATTAATGACACTCATTTTTATAAATAGTAAATAATTTAGAAAAAAAAAAAAAAAAAAAAAAAAAAAAAAAAAAAAAGTTAAATAAATAAGTAAATATCGGTTTTAAAATTAGAAATAACATTTAAAAACACAATTTAAAAATAAGAATAACACTCAAATAAAGGTCTTAAGAAATAAATAAAATGGTTTCAACACTCACGTCTTTAAGGACGCTAAAATTACACTAACAATTATAATAAAAGTTAATAAAATTAATAATTGTATGATGGCTTGTAAATGTATAACACGACAGTGTAGAAACACTATATCGTGATGTAAAGTATGTGATAGCGAAGGAAGCCGACCTGAAAAGATTGTTAGGTTAGGCCTAGGTAGGAACAAACACAATTCTCTCTTCACGTCTTCTTAAACCTTTACACTTTACACGTCTTTAAAACTTCCAGTCACAAAACACAGTAACCTAGCAGTATGGCTTGACTAAATAGTAACTCACCAGCAGAATAACACCTCTCAGAATCACAATCGAGTTTAATTCTGTTTGGAGTAAATCATCACTCAACTTCTGGAACTTTTCTGGGGTAAGTTTGTTGAGAATCCCCCGCACCTAGCAAATAAGACAAGACTATATTAAAATAGGGTTCCAACAGTCTACAGATTGAAACTAAATAGAACCAATGGCAAGTAGAAAGTTAAGATCTAATTTTTATGGAAGGCTGGGTTGGGATTCATACAAAATCATAGTTAGGATACAACAGTTTGAATCCCAACTCAATTTAATTGTTGATTTTAAGAAGTTGTCGTAACCTCTTAGCTATAGTACATGGTCTCAAAACTATTCCTATTGTGGGCTACTTGAAATAATCAAATTTAGTAAAATGTTTATGTCACTGTTAGCGATGATAGTGCCAACATTTGATGATAAAAGGTGTCATATGGCCAGCAAAGTAAACCCCCTGGCCATTTATCTCGGTTTTATAGAATGGAGCGGCTAATTATTTATTTGAGTAGCCTCTCATCTAGTCCTCACGAACACGAGTTTGACCCAGTTCCAAGCATGACCCAGTTCCAAGCAACCGTTTATAGAAGAATTGTAAAAGCACCGGGGATCAAACCCAGGACATCTGGATCTGTGTCCAGAACCAATTGACCACAAAGGAAGTAATTTTGAAACATATATCTAACATAATCTAAACAAATGCCTTTACTATAAAATAAAACTGGGTTCTTTCTTTGGTTCCGATTTTATTGGTTGTATTTTTCGTCCACTGGCATGTCCTGTATAAGAAATAAAAATGCAAGTACCTTCCGGAAGATAAGATCATTTTTGTTTTCTGGGGTTTGTGCATCTCGTCTTAACAGTTGAAGGAGGGATCCAGCGCCGCTTTGTGGAGAGGGAGCGAGAATCGTCCCTAAAAATAAAACAAAAGGTTATCTATCTAGTGTGTGTAGCCCCATCTAGGTCTTACAATGCAATTTTCATTAAAAAAAAACGCCTGATCTTAACAGCTATAAATGATGACAGATAATACTTCAAGGTATTTTGTTACATACCTTCCTCCTGAGACACGAGAAGCACCCCCCGGTCCTCTAGGGCCGTCCGTTGTTGCTTGTGTGTCGGCCCCCAGGACAATGAACAACTAGCGCGTGCAAAAATGGGGTTGGGAATCTGAAAACAGTCATAGTGTTATTTAACAGCTTAGCTAGCTGACAACATAGTAGGCTTAAAGTAGTTGAATAATCAATCATAGCAGATCCCAATGAAAAATTATATCAGTTCCAGTAAAAATAAACTCAAAACAAATGATCGGAAATGCAGTAAATCTTACTAAAAACTAGGCTATGTGCTGAAAGTTTGGCTATTACGAAGAGAATCAATTTTAAATGATAAAGGATAAGTTGCAAAATAAGTCAAATATAATTAATTTATAAAAAATAATGCCAACATCAGAGGTAATATATTTTTAAAATAAGATTAAGTGTATTTGATTTTGGAACTCTTGTCATAATAAAGATCGGCCTAAAACTAATTAATATTTTAGTGTTTCAACATATTTTTCATGCTGATAATTATCTAATGTTGTTGAAATTAACAAGCAAATTGTTAAAATTATGCCATTCATTTTTAACTAAGACCCTAAATGTAAATTTACCTTGGCTATTACTTAAATTAGCGCTAATAATATTTAAAATAGTAACTCCATGTGATAGGCCTAGTATATTAATAATTTTGGAATAATATATTATGTCCTAGGCGTCAGCCCTACCAGACAGGATACACAGTTCATTCACCCCCGCAACAATTATTGTGAACAATCCTATTGAAAATCGGTAGTGCTTAATAATAGTGAATACACAAAAAGTATAAAAGTACGTTGTATATTTATTTTAAACATGCAGGCAGCAGCGATTAAAATTAGAATATATAGTCCGAAGAACTCCACCGCATCGATGCCAGACCATTTGAATACTAGTTAACATGCTCTGTCGCCATCTTTGCAAATTTACGAAAGGAGAAATTAATCAATAAACGACTCGGATGTCCTAATAACAAAGTATAGACGACAATGTGATTTCAAATAAGAATTCGAAAGAACACCAATAACCCGGATTTAAAAACAGAAAATATAGAACATTTACAAAAATCCTAATTAACAAAGACACCACGAGCCTTTTAAAGATGGCCTATGATTCTATCACACCAAAGGGAAGCCATCGCTTCATTTCGAGAAATCTCGCAAACATTTATTTATTAATTTTTAGTTAAAACTAATACAAAATATGCTCAGAAGTAAAAGTACTTACTATTTACTAGCAGTACCAGTGAGGTTACAAACGCTTTTTGCGTTCCTCTAACAAAACGATTGTCGTGGCGTACCCGAAGAACGTCACACACAATCGACTGCTATTCCCCCCCACCACTCCGGCAACTATGATGCGAGAGGACAAGGTTCCCCAGCCACACGATTACGGGAAATCCGTGCGCTTACCCCTGGAAACCCCGTGGGGAAACACGTGTAGTTTACACCCCAAAAATGACCTACTGAAAAGAATGTATCCCTAAAATGTGATTTAAAAAAAATTTATAACATAGAGTAGGCTGTATTATAAGAAACTATACAATTATTGATAATATTATATTCCGAACATAAGCGACGAGTGGATTACCAAAGGTTAATGGGGGAAGTGGGCTAAGATGTGTAACACAAAACATTAAATTTTTTTTTTTTTTAAATATAATTTCGGGAATTCGAAACAAAAATTGGCGAGGGAGCCATGAATACGAACCCCTCTGCTTTCATTCACCTATAGGATAATACATTCGGTATTTCTACCACTAATCACATTCATGGGCGCAAGGAGAAATTAATTATGTGGGGGTTCAAAACCGTTAATAAGAACATTGTTATTTTATAGAGTAATGGTAGAACTTTTAATAATCGTGTAGAGGCTATTTAAAATAAACCTTTTAAAATTTTTTTTAGATGCTCTCCCACCAATACATTTTTAAAATTGGATGCTCTTAGAAGCAATGTGGAATAGTCTTGCCCCGGATTTTTTAAAATCAGATACCTCTAGAAGCTATTGAAAGCACATTTAATAAAATTGAATTCATTTAGAAGCGTATTAGAGTGGTCCTCACTTGGGATTATTTTTTAGATAATGCATGCTTTTAGAAGCTATAAGGAATCCCTACGGGTGTTTCTTTTAAAAGTCGAATGCCTCTAAAACAATTCAAAGTGCAAGTCGACCCGATTCTTTTTTTAAATCACGTGCTTCCATTAAAATATTTGGAGTGGTAGCTGGCAAAATTATGAAACTTGAATATTACTATACATTATTTTACACGGCCAACTTTAAGCTAAACATAAAAAAAAACTTCAAACATGTTGAGGAGGGTCTAACCCCATAGACCATCGCCCCTCTTTGCACCCATGATCACGTTTGAGTTATTATTACAAATGATAACAACGTTCAATCTGCAAAATATATTACTTCGGTTAAAAAAACTTAGGTGGCAAAAAGTTTTTCAAATCAATATAATCACGGAAGTGGTGCTACGTAGTATTCAAAATAGTAAACATATTCTAACGAGCCCAGAAAACGGCTCGAAATCTAACTTATGATTTCATGAGACACTGTTCATTTTAAGAATATATCAATTCGGCTTACAGAAACTTTCAAAATGGATATAACTTTAAAAAAGATTACTGTTTTCTAGTACAATTTTAATTTGTTGAGAGTTTCGGTTAGAAAATGAGGATGGGTATTTTGGCAGGGATGTGTATTAAGATACGCACACTTGAGGTAATATAGATTTTCGACCAATATTGCAGCCACTTACGCAACTCATAATTAAAGGGATATTATCCACGAGTTATTATTTTGACTTTAGACTAATATATGGCATTAGAAGAGGAATATTAATAATCGATAACATAACGCCTTGCTGTTAAGGAAAACAGGAAATTTGCCCCCGCGTTCCCCCTAATTACCTTATCGAAAGTAAATATTTTATTCTGGAGCGAGATCAATACGGACTTTGATTATTATTAACTTTAGTTTCGATATGAAATCATCTCGATATGTGCAAGCCCGTACTTTGAAAAGTGAAGTAAACATTTTATTTGGTTCAAGACGAATATTTGAAATTAGTTATAAAGTTTCGACCGCAAAAACCAACAAAATTCATTAGATACTCCATTGCGCGTAGGGCTTAATAACCGCAAAATGCCCAGATATTTCAGAACAAATTATTTGGTCTTACGATATTGTAACCTATGTTGTCTAACGTAGAGAGTTCTGTGAGGCTCCAATGATTCTTTTTAAATGTAAGATGAATAACGCCAATCAAATACGACGAATCTATAATAATCCTCTTTCGAATGAAATATCTGCCATCCTAGAAATCAGTTACAGTAAAGTAGGATAATTCATGTCACAAAAGCAACGACAACTGAGCTTGTTGAAAAGAAACGCCAGTCCTGTTGTTCAGTCATATGTTTAGATTAGCCATGATATCTTTCCTGATAAACAGTATGAATCACGCGATGCTAGCGAAACACAAACGGGTGGAGCGTTTTAGAACACAGACATTTAGTCACAGCCAAAAAAAATGCTGTTCTTCAACGAGACGCGCAACGTTGCCAAGTCTATAGTAATCTTAACATTCACAGAGCTCTTGCGCACGAGTTTTTTTTACGTAAGTAAACAGACCAAAAAACATACACTAGACATTGTCGTTTATCCGAATCGAGCACGTGTTTTCTAGCGCGGAAAATTTGCGAGCGGCTCGTTTTGTTTGGCACAGAATGTTTTCGTGATTATTCAAACTTTCAGGTACACCAACCAAGCTTCACATTGAACGAGGTCTCGCGATTACCATCATTTAAGTTTGAAAAGAAGCGAAAAATTGATAAATAGCACTATCGGAACTTACGGCTTATTTGACTAATAATGTTAGTAAAACATATTTCCAATACTTTTTTTTAGCACAGTATTATACTATCTCACGATAAACCTCATTTTATGAAAAAATATATTAGCACAGATTTCTTGTGGCAGGTAGCTTACCTTTTGAATTAAAAGTTTTTTTATAGTCAGTCGAGATTTAGAGGATAGCTAATATTGACGAATATTTTATTTATTTTCATAGCTAGATTTACTGATTTTATAGAACAGGGGTCAGCAAGAAAAATGTCGATTTTTATATTTGAAATTTTGCTGTTTATTTATTAGTGACAAGTTGAGAATATACATATTTTAAATATAATAAACAAAACAGACGATAATATTATCATTCTTCGGATTTAAATATTTGAGCCTCAAATTTTGAGGCATGACACAAAGTGGGCTTATTGTTAAAACTTATTTATGAAGATATTAATAGAATAATAAGTTGAAGACTATATAACAAAGATGTTTAGTTTCAAATAATACTTTTATAACCAACCCATTAATTATCAAACAAAACTATTTCACAAAAAAATCACATAATATTAGGTGGGCGCCTAAGATCTGTCAAGAGGGCGACATGGCGGCCGCGGGAACCACGTTGCCGGCCCTGTTGTAGAAGTTTAAATAGTGAAAATATCCCATCTAAATCTGTGAGGGTTATCATATTTTGTTCCGACCCCCGCAATTAATATTATCGCCATTCGTGATCGCGGAAAATGTAATCACTTTTGTTGTTTCGTGAAGCACGTTTACTAAACAATGTAGAATGGCTCTAACGTTTATTCATAATATACAATCACAATCCAATTTTTTTTTTTCACTTTAATGAAGTAAAAACTTTATTACCAAGTTTTTTCTGTTTTGTAATATAAGAATATATCTGTATGTTTATGACACTAATGGGCGACCATCTCTGTTATGCTCTAATATCTTTTTATATATAGAGAATCGTTTAATGGTTTACATAAAAAGTATTTTTCTTAACATAATATGTAGAAAACGAATGAAAAGGGCAGTGTTTTTTTGCAGTTTTTATATAAAAACTTAGTTGATGAATATCTGTCAAGTGTCCTGAAATTTAATGACAACTTTTTCTCTTTGTTTAAAAAGTTTCTCATCAAATACACATATGCTCATGACAAATATTCAACAAATGTTGATATCATGTGAAAAAAAAATTAAACGTTATGTTTCTACCGGGTAAATATTTTATTTAGGCAAAAAAAAAAAGTTTTGCTATAAAAACTGCAAAAAAAAACCTGGCTTTTTCTCGAATTCCTTATTTCCCGAACTTAAATATGTCATGGTCTCTCTGTATCTTTTATGATGGTTGGAAAGATAATTCTAATCTGAGAAGTACGTTTACATTGCCAGACACTTCCCGGGAAAACAAATAATTGAACGAGATCAGAATCGTAGAATCGGCTAAATTCAGTGAATGTCATAACACACACACAGACACACACACACACACTCTCTCATATATATAATATATATATATATATCAAAGCTTAATGAAAGGGGACCTTTCGACTTATTTGTTGTCGATTAAAAAATGTCTCATGTATTCACGATATGGTTTGCAGATAAACGGTGACTTATGCGGTAAAGTCTAATGAAAATGTTGAATCCGTTTCATTATAACAGTTTCAAACGATTCTGAGCTAAAGGCGTTTGGATATCAATAAAATGAAAAGCGGATTTCAATAAAATGAAAAGCAGATTTAAAAAGATATTCTTAACTTCATACGTGAAGGATAAACAGATGAGTAGGGTGCATTATTACAAAATGTGGTGAAATATATATGATTTATCATGACGTATTTTTTTAAGAAATGAGGTTGAACAATAAAAAAGAATCTTGAGCTATATTTGAAATTTAACAATCAGTAAGAAATGTCTCATATTTGATATATTTTCCAAAACTAATATGCATCTTCCTCCGTAAAGTCAGCAGTCATAAAACAACATGCCCGGTACATTTCAAGTTTCCTGAAGGAATTACTATTTTTTCACTTTAGAAAGTAGTACAGAGGAATACAATTTCATTTTAATTTAACTTGACCGCTGTAAAGTCATCATGACATAATCGCAAAAAATAAAAATGGTATGGTAAAATTATACTAGGTTTTTGTGCTTCTTCCCCCTTTCCCTATTTAAGGTGGAATAGAAGGGGACGCGAAAAAAGGCCAATGTTTTCACGGTTTTTATGGCCAAAATAAATAAAATATTGCTCCAGTACAAACACAGCTATTTTGATTTTGTTTACAGTTGTTGAATATGGCATGAGCATGGTGGCATTATCTAACAACAATTATTAAATTATAAGAGGAAAAAGTTGTTAAATTCTACACACAGCACCCTCGATAGATATTCAAGAAATTTTGAGGTCACCATGGGAAGAAAATTGAATTCTATGTTTGTACTGGAGCAATAATTTATTTATTTTATCCAAAATCAAGAATAATCCAGCATGGCTTTGTTTATTTTACATACTTATTTTACCATTGGTTTTCCTCATTGTCAAATGTCAAGACTTTGACAATTTATTTTTAATTATCAAGTGTTTTTACATTATCAAAATATATTCTAAAAGACTTCATATGAAAGACATGGTGAACCAGAAAAAAGCAGCGTGGTTGGTGACGTCATACAAATAGTATTTTGTATGTCTCTTTCTCTAAGTTATGAAAAAAACGTGTATTTATTTTGTGTGGCGAGTTATATATAGATAGTTTTTTTTATCAAAACATTTGCTCAAAATAAACAAAATATTGCTCCAGTAGAAACACAGTTTAATTTTTTTCACATGTTTTGTTAAATATCTGTCACATGAGCATAGCAGCATTAGATGAGAAACTTTTTAAAAAAAAGAGAACAAATTGTCATTACATTCTAGGACACCCTTGACAGATATTCAACAACTGTTGATATCAAGACACAAAGAAAATGAATCTCTATGTTTCTACTAGAGATATATTTGATTCGTTTTGGACAGATAATTTTTTTGTATAAAAAGTGCAAAAAACACTGATCTTTTCTAGCGTTCCGTTTCACCTTACCCTTAAGACCACCAATACGCTCGGTCCTTTGCCTCCCCCTTAAGCTCCCAGAATCTTCTTTCGTTTAATTCAACCAATATTTGAATCCTACTCCTTCCTAGACTCCTTTTTCAATTTCTTAAGAGTCGCAGCTTTTATAAAAACTTTTGACTGCTAATAAAGTATTACTAAGAACATACTTGAGGATAAATTATTATTAGCACCGCGTCTTACTACCCGTTCGGATTATACGCACTTACGCTAATGTGTAATGGTAGGGTGATTGTGAGACGAAATGAAGGACCTTCAGTTTAACGTGGAATCCGAACCACGGTGGAGGCCTGGCATTCCAGCATAGAAGTCTGACACCTTACCCCTAGACCGCCAGGTCACCTACTGAGGATAAAATCAGTGAAAATCTTTCGCTGTCAGCGACCACCACTTCTACGCTGGGCATCAGCAAATTTACATTACCGGGTGCGGATGAGAATGGTAGAACTGAGACGAGGTGTAACAACATTTGCGACGAAAACAATTTTGGGAACAAACATCTCGGTACACTCGGCCGGAATTCGAACCCTGAAATCCCTTCTCTTCATAAAAAGATTAGATGATACTACTGACACCTTTGCTGTTCACGTCACATTGCAATGACAAATAAAAATCCTGCAAAATGCGGAACCCGACGAGATTTAAAGTAATGATTATCTCACGCGGTAGACAAAGAGATGGCGGCCTGACTTTTCGATCACGCCCACATCCCGAGGACAGAGACGCAAGGTCGTGGTATCCTTGAGAGAAACGCGCGAGCCAGCTGTTCCTGCTTAGCAAGATGGCATCATGGTCCAACACATTACGTCTGGCAGCTAAACAAAAATACACTTTGACGGCTGCCTAAAAATAGAACGGTTGCGTTATGAAGTCGCCGGTGACATTAAGTTGGACCTTCACACATCGCCCAAATGAATCGGCGAAGGTTGCGCCACAAGACAAAGCTACATACGATCCGATTTAAATAGGAAGAACCTTATCTGACAGCTAGAGGAGTTACTAAACCCTGATTTTTAGAAGAAGTTCACTTTCCACCAACAGTGATTTTAGATTTAAGAAACATGCAGCCCCGCCCGATGTTCAAAACCATACCCGGTACCAGGGCAAATCCCCCCTCCTCTTTTTGTAATATTCGACTTCAAATGCACCGAGGCCTCAATTATCTAGAGGGGCAGTTGGAAAAAAATAATTAGTATGGGG
>CABFOV010000998.1:107969-141374 GCA_902141375.1 Timema poppense
GATTTAGGTTAAAATTAATATTTAAAAAATTTTGAATGTGAATTTCTTAGAGCTTAATTCACTATAATAAAGGCTACCACTTAAACAACCGAACCTCTGACCCTATTTAATTGAATGTCTATTATCATAACAAAAAAGTGTGATCATTTTGTTGCTATTTAGTGTTATCTAAGTGTCCCATCATTCTTCACTAATCCTCCACCCCTTTTTTGTGTGTTTCACACTCCTTCCTGGTGATTTCGGATAGAATAAAACCCGAGTTGGGGGAGGGGGGGATTAGATGGTAATGATAGTTTTTTTTTGTTTTTTTCCAAGATGAGTTATTGCCTCTCTGTCCAATGGCGGAAATGTAAAGTATTTCATAGTTAAAAGCAATATTGTGTTCATTTCTTTTAATGTGTTTCTATCTCTCTTACCTTCTTACACGCTTAACATCGTCAAATGTTTCCAGGTTAGTTTAGTAAAATGCCTTCATCTTCCTCTCTACCTTCCACAATTTTTCTTCTCTCACTTGCACACTTGTTATCTGCTTAACTCCAATATCCTTAATGGTCACCCTTGCGGTCTTTTTTTCCCTAAATCCTTCATCTTCATTTCTTCTCCATGGGGATAGGAACTAAAGATTTAATGTGAACACAATTAGAATTGAAGAAACCAAATCGTACCAATGTAGGGAAGTTAATCTCTTTCCTGCCTATAATGTTTTCTAATGCCTAGTTAACACAGTTAATGGCCACTTCGATACATGAAACCCGCCTCGGTGGCATAGTTGGCTAACGCGCTTGTCGTGTTGAGCTCGACTGCTGAGGACGGGGAGATCGAGGTTCGAATCTCGGTCGGGTGAACTGGGGGTGGTTTTTCCTAAATGGTTTCCCACTCTCCTTCCACGCAAATGCGGGTTCACTTCCTCTATTTCAACCTCCCTAATTCCTAATCCATTAGAGTAATTAGTGCTTTTAGCGTATAACCCGAACGGGTAGTAAGATGCGGTACTAAATGATACATGGAAAAAAGACTTAACGGCATTCTGAAGTTTGGAAATGAGGCAAGGAAAGCCAGAGTTATTTTCAGTTTCAATTTTTTTTTGCTGCTACAGCTTCACGCATTATTATACGGGTATCTGGATGTTGAATCAATGTTGCTTTAGACTCAAATGTTCAACAAACTGCTTGGGAGTTATTCTCATAACACATTCACATATTCAGGCCTGGATTAACGCTTTTGGGGGCCCTGTGAAGTTAGTTCCCCAATGAATGATTATGAATCTTGCATATAAATAAATCATACATGGATAATTTTATTGAGATACAAACTTTTAGCAATCGTGGGGATTACCGTGTGTTTTGTTATTAACATATTTATTATTAAACTATAGTCTATTATATTTCAAGTGGATTGTAGTACTGTAAAGTAATAGCTCATAATAAAATAATACTGGACATTATATAATATTATAGACTATTTCAGTGAGATTGCATTTTTTGTAGTCCTCAGTCTGCAGATAAAATAGTAATAGCATTAGTTTAGTGAAAATATTTTATTATCTAAAACTTTTTTTTTTTAGTTTTTCTCAAGTCACATTTAGTTAATTCTTCAATACTAATAATTTTAGTAATTTACATCAGAAATGATTGTCAATAGAAAATCAATGTTTATTTTTCTGTCAAAAGTTAACGGTACCGTCTGCAGATATATAGTATTTCCGATTTGTCAAAAGCAAAGGTTGTGTTAACGTATAAGTACGGACTATTGGACTCCATGTAACAGCAATTTACCAATTCTCTGCGATTAGGAAATTTCTAGATTAGTTTATTATACCAAAATAAATACGACAAGTCAAAGTGATTTATTTGCCAGGTGGGCGGAGGCCCCTGTGCATGGCACACTAATCCTTAATCTGGGCCTGCACATATTCAAGAGGAGCGTGATTACACACCCCCTTTCAACGTCGCTGATATTCCTAAATACCTCTTGCGCAGCCATTCTCTTGGCCTTGACCCCCGCGTCCCTATCAAGATTAAAAAACCACGTTGCCTCTAACTATGCCTATGCACAGCCTGAATCGATAGTAAGACATGGTGATAAAGATATATATATATATATATATATCTTGGCCACTGACTACTTCAAGTGAACACCGAGAGTCAGTACAGAAGAGTCGCCATTCCAGTTAGGTCAAATAATGTCTCATTGGAAAGCCAGTAGTTTACACGGTGTAAACTAGGCTTAAGATTCGGGTTTGTAGGTAAAATGAATATTCATCTTCGAAATGTGGATTCGATTAATCTCTGAAAATAAATAAAACCTTTTGGTTATTTGAAATGAAAACATACGAGGCCAGATCCTGGTTAAAAATAAAGAAGGATACCGAGAAAACTTTATATGTGTGGTATGGAGTAGAAATTGTTGAACCAAAACCGTAACACATGCAAAAAAAAACAACTAATTTTCGATGACCACATCACATGTGGATTCTTTGAAGAAAAGAATAAGATTAATTACTGGAAGAACTGAAATTAGGCCAAAGATCACAAATATAACAGGTGATATTACTTGACAATGTATCAAAATGTACTTGTGAGACAGATGAATTTGTGTGAAGTATTTGGTTAAGTTTTCAACAGTCGACCGCCAAAGTTAAGGCAAACAAAATATATCTATCACCCGCTCGAATCTGAGTGAAGCGCAGATGAACAAATTTGTGTTCCATGTTTGGGATGTTAATGCATTTCCTAAATCCATTTGAAACCGCCTCACATCTATACCCAATTATCTTTCCCCATTGGGTTTGCTAGTCAGTACCCTGAAATGCCAGGCCCCCACCGTGGTTCGGTTTCCACGTTAAACTGTAGGTCCTCCATTTCATCTCACAATCACCCTACACATTACACATTAGCGTAAGTGCGTATAACCCGAACGGGTAGTAAGACGCGGTGCTAATAATAATAATAATAATAATAATAATAATAATAATAATAGTAGTAGTACCCTGAACATGGTTCTAGATCCTTCCATTCACACTGCATGTCCTGCCAACTGTAATCTACAAGACTTGATTACCCTAACAATGTCTTGTGATGATTACAGGGAAATTAAATTAGTTCACAAATATACTCAAAAGATTCAAGATATTTGCAGGCACGGATCTAGAGTGCCGGACACCCTGGGCATACTAAATTTTGACACCCCTTCCCCTATCATAATTGAAACCCACAAAATATATTTTGCTAATACTTTGTATTAAAGGTAATATTTGGTTTGGTTTTGGCGAATATCAAAGAGTGTAGTCAACTTTTGCACATTAAAATATCGGAAATATGCTAGATGACAGTATGGTGATTGTTCTCAAATCACCCCTTTATTAAATGAGAGTGGACTCCCGAAATTTAATCATAATAATAATAATAAATAAAATCAGTGCCCCTGCACGCCCCCCCGCCCCTCCAAATTTGACTATAAATTCGGCACTGGATATCACAGTGTATGAGAATTTATGTGTCCCTAATAATTGGTACTATACCACATTTAAAATTTGAAGCTTCAATAATAATTTAAAATTGTTTTATTAAATTGTACGGGTTACTTTTAACACAATTTATTTTCCATTTACTTGTTAGCGTGTTCTATTTTGATTATCATATCATAAGTTGTTGGCTTAGGAACTTAATTTAATCAATTTTATGAATGACAAAAAAACGGGAGGTAAGGGTCAGCCTTTAAAAGTTTTGTATGTGCTGAGTATGAACATGCAAAATACAGTAGGATTTTTTCAGAAGAACCTCGCAGAAAATGCTAACACTTTTTTTTTTGTCAACACTGATACCATTTTATTTTATAATTGGTGATATTTTTTAGGTATTGATAATATCAGGTATCAAAATGTACAATTGCAGATAAGGGTCTTCCTATGACAAATCGATTGTATTTTCATGGAATATTTGTTTTCATACTGATTATAGTGAATTTATAGGTTGATGACTTTTTTTAAATAGTGCTTTGATATTATATTTATGGAAGTTGAATATGTTGTCAGAAAAAAAAAAGTGAACTATATATAATGTTTGCTTGAAACATAGTAATATTGTTTTTATATGTATTTTGTTATAAGTAATTTATTAATGGTTACTTGTTAATATATATATACATTTTAGGATTTCTAAGCTAAGAGATTAATTTGTATGGCAGTTTTGAACAGATTTTAAAATTGGCTACCATAACCTACAAGACAGAAAACTACTACTAATTCACCATGGTGAAAAAATTTAAAAAACAAACAGGTTTTATACCTTTTCTTAGCAAAATACTTTTAATTGTATAACTAAAATTTCGTCAAACACTCTTCACGCTTCCATTTCTAACATTACAATTGCACAAGATTTCTAAATTTTTGAAATATTCCATTTTAATAAATTGTATATTTAAAAATTTGTAGAATAACTAAAATCTTGCAATGTTGCCATATTGATACTACTTAATGAAGGATTGAAAAGATATATGAAATTTAAATAAGAATAAGATTGGTGGCTGTCCAATCTGCCTGATTGATATGCTACAACACGTGTCTCCGATTGTTTAAAAAAAAAGTTTTTATAAAAAATATATATATATTTGGTTTAAACTAGAGGATAGTCTGGCTTTGGTTACCCGATGACATGCAAATTCCTACTGCCCTGAGTGGAGATTCATTCCACTTAGCTTTTGGAGGTACACGAGAGAACTCTGGTGGTGTATTAGGTAAACTTAAGGGAGCAGCATTTCGGTTCTATATCAAGTTCCAACCTAACTAGACTTCCTTCACTTTGATTTAAATTATTTTAGTGTTACTATGAATCATAATGTAAATGTCTCTAAACACTTTTGGAAAACAACAAACCCAATTTTAAGAATTATAAACTTTCATGACCCACCTAAGCTTAAATAGACATGTGGAGTTGTGGAGGTATTTTTAAATATTTTTTTTTAATACTGGTGTATTTAAAATTTATTATTTGATGTCATTCGACAAAAAAATATATATTTCTCGGCAGTGACATACATGCCACAATCATGAACACGGATTGCCATATTAATATTCGAAACACCCAATTTTTTTTACAATTTTTTTAAAAAATAATCTCAAATTTTTTCACATTACAAACAATTTTGGCAACCCAATGAATTATGCAATTATTTGTTTTTTTTAAAGAAGTTAGTATTAAAACGGTTATTTTATGTTATTAGTCATTAAATGGTTTCTTAATTCGTTCTAAATAAATAAAGTATTGTATTTCAATTTTTTTGATATAAATATGAATGTGTCATACTAATTTCTGTTTTTGCTCATGTGAACTTGGCATTTCTACAACAGAGTAAGATTAAGAGCACATCAAATATACCAACTGTCCCCCCCGCCGCTAGTTTTCTTCCATTTGGCACACCCTTTGCCTTATACTAGACTTTGTTTTGCATTTCAGTGCCCACTTAACCTTATTGTCTTTTGTAATTTTATATTCAATGTTATATTATTTTATTGTATATTTCTATATTTGTATGAAATAAAGTGCATAAATGAGACTTGTAAAAAAAATAAAAAATTAAGCATGAATAACAGTGAAAAAAGAGATAAGTGCTAGTGTTTTTACATTTATTTGTTAATATTCTTTTTTACAATTTTATTATCATTCATTTAATGATATATTATTTCTTATCAATATGCAATCTATCATGTATGTTAAGTTAAACAAAATTTATTTGGAAACAAGTGTACAATAATGTCTTAATTTACCAATGTTTATTATTGTTGGTCATACGTTTACAAACATACTAATGGATAGCTTTTTTTTTCCGCTATGTATTGATTACTGTAAATTAAATTAATTTTGTTTTAAACCATACCTTTAGTTTGTCTGTCAGCACCAAAGAAGCCATGGGGCTACTTTTTTTTTTGTAAATAAAGTGGCAGCACTATAAAACACTGTTAATATTTTTATTGTCTTTTTTTGTTTGGAGTATACAATGTGACCTTTCTGAAGCAACTGATTATATCATCAAATGGGAATTTCTATGAGCGAGCGCGAAAGGACCTTCCAATTTGTACAGATAAGATATTTTCACAAACCTTCCACGGTTCTTTTACATGTGACAATTGAAAATGGGACCTACAGATTTACTTCCCTTCTGGAAGAAATTTGTGCTACGTATATTTGTCGCTCAAGAAAAATTCGTGGAGCCCAGTTGGAATTGAACCCAAGAGCATTGGGTCTTTAGGTGGGCACTTTTACCCCAAGAAGAATGTGCTTTTTAGGAGATGATTTGATAGCTAGACGGTAAATCTAAAACTACACTGGCAAGAAAACCACATTCAACCTCGTTTGAATAATGCCAAAAACACAAGTTTCTATTATTTTAAGATCATCATCATCACCATCAACTGTTTACAGCCTGTGGGCAGGTCAGTTAATTAAAATGTCTTGATCATCCTCTTTTATTTGTTTCTTTTCTTCTCTTCTCACTTAGAAACCTGCTGTTTTCTGCTCCTACCATCTTTTTATTGGTCTCCTTTGCGAAGTTTTTAAAGTTACTTTATGAATATTTAAATAATAATACATCCACACAAAACTCCCATGTAAAAATGATAAAGGAATGTTATAAATGAGAAGTGATGTATTTATTTTTATTTACAATTTTCAAAAGTCATGGACAGTTATGAAAGATGAATATAAAACTTTTTATTAACACTGATTATAATTTATCAAGGAACTTGTTTAGGTTAAGTAATTGGTAGTTTATAGGAGTGTGCAAAGTTTCAAGAACTTTTGACTCGGATTTAAATATTTGTTCGTTATGACTTTGATTAGAAAGTAAAATTCTGGATTTGACATTTAAGAAACTTTGCCAATTTTTTTAAAAAGATAAAACACAAATTTATATTTATTAAAAAAAATTATATTTCCATCACAAATAAATGTTAGTGTAAGAAATATCTGAAATAAATATATTACATTTAGTGATATATTAATTTTTTTCCTTTTAAGGCAAACTAAGGTATATTATGTTTAGAATGTAGCATTTTGTAAATTTTATTTAATTCTTACATTTACATAGACATGATATATAACACCTTAGCTCAGTCGATAGCACGTCTATCCACTGAGCTAAGGGTCCAGGGTTCGATTCTTAAGATGGCCGAAATAATTTTACATTGGTGGAATGTGGGTTTCCCCTTCCACAATGTTGAATTAACGGCCGGGGGGCTGGGTGTTGTGTCGATTGTAGATTTAAGCTCGTTTATAAGTTGTATGCTGATATAATCAGTCGGTTAAGAAAGTGCATGCTAAGAACCTCAAATAAATGAAAAATGAAAAACATAGCTATGCGAGGTATAATATTTATATCCAATGTTAAATATTCAAACTTTAATTTGGTTTCAGGAATATTACATATTTTTTGATTCGACTTTGTTTATAATCGAAAAAGTTGACTTCACACACTCCTAGTTGTTTAATACATACTTTTGCTAAACGTGAAAGAGATAGACATAGTCAGGCTATATACGGTTATTTAGATCAAGAATTATTAGTTCATTTGTTGCATAATCAGGGTGTCCATACAAACTTGAAATTTAAAATTCCCTGACTTTTCCAGGTTTTACAAACCCATTATGTTTTTGCAACCACAATAAATATTTAGTATATTATAAATATAATTACTTTATTAAGATCACAACTTAATATTACAGTCTAAAGCGATGGGCTACTGTGTAGAGTGATCTGCTAGATTTTAGTGAGATATTGAGACATAAAAGATTGGTTCCCACAGTACAGTTTAAAGTTGTTTTGAGACACATTCCTTTTTAGTTTCGTCTTCCTATAACATAGTTTAATTCTCACGCATGCGCAAGACCGTGGCTAAAATTTGACTGAAAACGTGTGGTAGAGGGATGGATAGACGATATGAAATTCACATATTCACCTCGAGAATTCAAATGTATATATTCTTATTTGACTATTGTAAGTGAAAGTTGGGTGTTATTTTTATTGAAAGTGTAATATTCTTTAGAAATTCGATCAAATTCTCTGGCTGTACCCCGTTTTCCAGGTCGATGGACACCGTGATCCTGTATATGAAATGTGTGTCCTTAATAGAGGTCCAAGGTTGGAATTAGGGATGAGCTCATAGAATCCTTTAGGATATTAAAGACATGGAGGGTTAAAAATATTTAAAATTAAGATAAAAAAAACACTATATTTTATACAAATTTTGAATCTTATTGTATTTTTGAATCTATCGTGATGTTTACTAGGGGTATAGCCCAACATCATTAAAGGAAATACCCAACAATACCATTAATTTACCAATTAATGTGAACAAAACCAAAAGAGTAAGAAAAAAGAATCATACAAAGCTGGTTATTATAATATTTTCTTAGATTAAAATTCTGAATTGAGATTCGTAGGCAAAATGGTGATTTAGATTCAACCCAACTCTAGTTAAAATCCCCCGACACGCTCTTATTTTTCAATGTGCACTCACTAAAAAAACATGGAGGTCTTAAAGATAGAAAAAAAACCCCTCGGAAAACAATATCAGCTACAAAAAATTAATAGAATAACTACTGTATCTATTCAATTGTAATCAGGGGCGCACCCAGGATTTTGAGCTGGGGTGGGGGGGCCTTTTTACATAGTCATTTTCATGAATGCACCATTATATATTCTAATTAATATAATATTTGGAAATTTGATTCGAAGTAGGGGGATAAGAAAGATAGCGAATCAGCTACACCACCTAAAAAGTGGGGGGCCAGGGGTTTCTCCCCCAAGATTATTATTATTATTATTAACAAATGACATCCCACACCATTACCATAGGACTTCCCAGGAATATTCAAAATAACTGCGAAAAGTACAGTATTGGTTTTTCGAAAAGTTGTGTGAATGAAATATTATTATTATTATTATTGTTAGCCCCGCGTCTTACTACCCGTTCGGGTTTATACGCACTTACGCTAATGTGTAATGGTAGGGTGATTGTGAGAGGGAATGGAGGACCTACAGTTTAACGTGGAATCCGAACCACGGTGGAGGCCTGGCATTCACCACGTTCACAAGATGTGATTAATACACGTCTTGTCAGAGGTGAAGGAAGGGTTTGGTAATCAGATAAATCTGTGCCGGGACTGAGGATCGAACCTCGGCCGCCAGCACAGAAATCCGACACCTTACCCCTAGACCACCAGGTCACCGACTTCTCCCCCAAGTTTTTTTTTTTCCAAAGAATGCAAATGGTAGTATTTAAGCTAATTTGTACCAAAATTGGATCCTCGGCCTACTCTCTAACACTGTGTACACCACTGGTTAACAGGTCTGTGTCCTCACATTCTTCTTCACACCCAGGATTTGCGGTTGGTGGGGGTGGGGGGCATATAATAATATCAACTGCCCCTTCCCCTCTTCCTGATACAATAGTGTTTACATAATTGCTCTAAAATAATAATTTCAATTAACTGTACCCACTTCAAAGCTTTATGTACACAGAGTTAAGAGGTCCAGTTTTTATTTAAGTTCAAATTTACAGTAACGATAAAAATCAACAGAAAGCGTATTCCTTTGAAAAGCCCTAATTACTGCACAAAATTATTTGTTTTATATTAAATATAATTAAACAAAATATTATTGATTAATTGACAGAACATAGTGCTTATATTTTTGTAATATTCTTAATTTTCTGGAGTAGGGGGGAGGGGGCTTCAACCTGCAAAACCCCCCCTTAAGTGTGCCCCTGATTGTAATAGACACCCTGATTTTAAAAACCTTAAAAATAAAATATGTTTAGTTTTGTTGTTCTTTTGTTTTTGCAATTCACTTCACAAAAACAGGAAGATACAATCGAGACGAGTACAGTAAGCAATGGTACAGGTGCTCTTGTTCGAAAACAATACCGACTAAAGTAAGGGTGCGAGGATGATAGAGAATGCTGAGGTAGCTCGAACAGAGGGTGCGAAATCTGGAGAAAAGCGAACAACAGATAATGAGGAGAAAGAGCAAGTTAAAGGGCTGTAAGGATGAAAGCATATGGCAGAGAAACAGATAAAATAGTGTTCAAGTTTGCACTAGAATCTAGTGAACACTCTTAGTTTTGGAAACAAAGTTCTGCTAAAAAGAACGAGGATTCAATTTAATTAAATGGTATATTTTTGTAAAATTGGTTATTTACTTATATAAAAAAAGTTTGAAAGTAAATAATACAATAAATAAGAATTTTTTTTTTGTGCATAGGTTCCCAAAATAACACAATTTTAAAATCAAGGTCATGCATTATTTCTGGTAAATATATATAGTAGGCCTTACAGTTCCATCAGTCAATCATTTCCATTGTTATTATACCTACAAGTGACTCAAAACAATAGAGATTATGGCTTATAAAATATAGTCTGACTTTCATAATAGTGTTGTCTTTTAAAAACAATTAACAGAAATCAGGGTGTGCAACGTCACTTTTTCAATTCGAAGCAGAATCAAAACAAACCTATTATGAGATATTCCTGAAGATGAATCCAAACTTCGAATAATTTTTAAAAATGGTTTTATTTAAAAAAAAATATACAGATTTAGTTCAAAATTAATAAATTACATTACCTTTTTATGTTATTCAACACCCACAAATCTTTATCATGTGAATAACAACAGAAAATGATATAGATTGAACACAAATATGTATTTTGGGCTGTCAATATCTTTATCGGTGAAGTTTCATAATTGACAGAGCCGAATTTTGTTTTCCAAAGCGAAGTTAGAAGTTTATGAAGTTTCGCACACACTTATCAAACTGTACATATTTCTGATCAAATCATTTCTGTAGAGCCAAGTGAGAATGTTGTCGACCCCATAACAAACAGTTTTCACAAAATAAAAAGGACTGCCCCTGTTAGTAATTTTTTTTATGTTACATATAAAATTAGCTTGTAATTGTTCATCAAATATGGCTTAATTACTGTAATATCAATAGATTTGTACAAATATATAAAACTATGAAACTCACAAATACTAGAATATTAATTTTCTTTACAATGAAAAAAATATAGTAAAACACATTTTAAAGTCAAAGTTCGACAAAGAAGGGAATACAAGTATATACATGTTATATAGCATGATAACTAAACAAAACAACACATAAATAGATAGATATAACAAGATAATACATAAAATATGTTAAGCTCTCAAATGGTAATCACTTAGGTTTGGCAGTTCGTGGGTTTCTCGCTTTAATTCTGGCCTGTAAGGTGAGTAGCAGTCCCGCCAACACATCGTGGCTGTGGAGTTTCTTGCCGAACAAGAGTCGCTTCACCGAGTCGTCGTAGGTTAGGAGGGCCACCATATTTTGGAGCAGGAAACCTTGACAGTACTCCAACAGTTCCCCGGCGTTATACACCTGACAAATAACACGTGATTGGAGGTTATGAAGCGCCGGTAGCAATACAGAGTCAGGACTAAGGAGGTCAACAATTGTAACACTTTGATACGTGCTAGTACACTTGCAGCCAGCCTGACATGCACAGCACCCTTGGACATCAAGGCCCAAGGAAGTTTCTAAGTCACTACCTGACAATTTAGCTCCGACCCCCCACCCCTAAGGGTGTGATGATCCGGATCAGGCTGGATACCCGGGGAGGCGAGAATTAACTCTTTCCTCCCTACCAGTATACACTGGTATGACTGGCACCGGGGACTCGTGCCTACCACTTATCCAGGGTGGTACCTGGAGCTGTTTACTTCAGCTCACAGAAGCGACCTTACGGTCTACACTCTTTCTCGTTTGTCGGGAATGGGATTATGCCCATTGCACGTGGGAAAGTAATTGCCCACTACTCGTGCTTACGAGTGGACGCGCCCATGTTCTAGCACACGCAATGATAACTGTCCAGGTTAGCACCGGAGCTCTAAAACGGCTCACCGCACAAACAGCGAGGCCTAGACCAGCAAGCCCAGAACTCCAAGTGCTGAGGCCGAGAATGCCAGGCGCTCAGACCCCACTGTCAACACCATCAGTTTTCGGCAATTAAACTGCACTGCTCCACAGAGTCCGACCTATTTCTGGGCCAGCCACGAGCAGAGCTCGCAATGTGGGCTTTTGGCCCAGACCTGTGTACTACTTATAAAGAAAGTCGTCTATAACGGAGGCATACCAGTCCGCAGGGCCACCTCGAGCACCTGTAGATAACTGATGCAAGCATCAATCTCTCTGGCACGATACACTTGTAATAAATCCATTTTGTTACTATAGTGAGCCATATTTTTAAATAACATATCGAAGAATTAAATATTGCGTCAGAACAGAGTGTCTGCATGGCAATTTCTTGCTTACAAAGTTGGCCCTTAGTAAATCCGCCCAGAAGACTTAAAGTAAAGATGCTTGTATAAAGCTATTTCTGTTCTCCACCGTGCGGGTGAGAATGGATTAATCATCATTTAATCTTCTTTCTAGTTGTTTGGATGTTGTTTGTAAATGAGCAGATGAGGTAGAGGTGGAATTTTAAGGGGTTCTTCCCCTGGTGTATTTTTGGACAATGATTAACTTAAGTGTAGTTTGAAGAGAGTTTTTCTGGAGAAACACCATGTTCAAAGTGGAGTAAACTACTTACCTTTTCTATGCTATAGAAAAGAGGAAGGGTTTATGCCCTTATTATCTTTCGCTTTAATTTTTTCCCCCCCAATTCAGATAAATAGTATTTGCGAGTATACCATTTTTTTTAACAATATAAATAAAAGCACGCTTGTAATAAAAATAATGGAAAACAGGTAGAAGTACCACTCAATATACTTATACGGGTTCGAAACTTAAAAATTCAAAATGGGGTGCCCGAAAAATCCCAAAACACATTGAAGAAAAGAAAATTATCTATGCTGTAAAAAAAATAATAATGAAATGTTGGCACTACCTTGGCATGGATGTACATGGATACAATGTTGTCAAGATCCACCATGGTGGAGCATTGCGCCTCGCAGAACCTCAACAAGCCGTCCAATTGGAAGAAGTTGGATGCAGCCATGAGTTCCAACACATCAGACTGCTCCACTTTAAGAGTCTCGCATCCTCCGTTGTAGAGATATTGCATCACCAGCTGAAAACAGAGCGAGGAAATCTTAAACACACTCATGTGGCTCAAGTAGTAGTAGTAGTAGTAGTAGTAGTAGTAGTTTTATTGCCACAGTGTATGGATGAGGAAGGTTGAATTTAAAGGTACCTTACCTGCATTTGCGTGAAGGGAGAGTGGCAAACCTTCCTCCCTCACTAAACGTGATCGGTATTCAAACGCCGATCTCCCCGTCATCGGCAGTCTAGTCTAGTGCGAGCGTGACACCTTAGACCATGAGACCACTGAGGTGAGTAAAAGGTTCAAGGTGAATTTAAGTTAAGTAATGCCTTTTATTTACCCTTCTCATCACTGCGTAGTTGGGTTACTACATTTAAAAGCTGATATTTAACTTTATACGTCATGAAAATACACCATTTTGATAAATTAACTATCATCTCTGACAATTGGAACTTTCCAAACATAGAATGGCAAAATCCAAAACTATTTTTTTTTAAATATGCATATTTTTTAGGAATAGGACCCTCAATTCCTCAAATACATCGGAGGTTTAGGAAAATATCAGATTCAAGATGCAAAATAAATAAATATAACATTTGCTTTTCAAAATTCTGAAAAGTAATTTGATTTATTACTCTGTTGTTACTTATCGGTTTTTCATCCCTAACATAATTATTGTACAAACTTAACAACCAGACCTCAGAATATTGATCTAACACTTGATTAATTGTATTAAGATTATAGTGAATATGTTTTAGTTA
Source organism: Timema poppense (assembly GCA_902141375.1). Taxonomy (NCBI): domain Eukaryota; kingdom Metazoa; phylum Arthropoda; class Insecta; order Phasmatodea; family Timematidae; genus Timema; species Timema poppense. The sequence goes on from CABFOV010000998.1 coordinate 121,803, forward strand.
GTGTTGCATCAAATAAACTATTTTACAAAACCAAGTCTCCAATTTACCTTCGAATTCCAAATATGAATATTGGAAAAAATTATCAACATAAAGCGAGTAAAACTTTATGTTTTCATTTCAAAATCAACTCAAATTCGACTAAAAGTAAAAAAAAAACCCTACTCGCACACCACTAGTATATTCCAAAAAAGATTATTATTATTATTATTATTAAAATTGTATACATTTCTAAATGGCGCTAGTAGGGTGGATGGGAAATGAACAGTTTCGAAACCGTTCACGCGGACACACCTGAAAAATGTGATATCTAATGTCATTTATGTGAACTATAGGCGGGTTTCCGTCACAGAGTTTCGAGCTCAGCATAGCTCTGAACCTAGGAGACCACGTCACTAGGACTATTTTGTGACCATAGAACACCCGGCCCTCGACCCGAAACTGCACGTCGCTCAGTTCAGGGTTGTTGACGAACTTGGGGTCTATCCTGGTACCTCCGGAGAAGGAAGTGTCGCGGATATCTTTGATTGGCTCCCAACCATAGCAAGTAGTGAAAATATCAGCTAAGAGAAGAGTTGTGCCTTCATTCTGAAATAAAAAAAACAATTAAATTGTTATTTAGAATATGATGAAATTTAGTTTAGGTTTAAGAGTTCACTTCCATCATTTGAATGAAAAAAATATGTAATATTTTACATGTGTAATTAACCTTTATATATTAGCATTAAATCTAGAAATAGGACGCTCGAATCATTGATTCTCAGAATCCCTTGAATCTTTTACTATTCAAAATTCTTAAAAATCTCAAAAAGAATCTCGTATACAATTATGTAAACCTCGAATTCAAATAACAATTTCAAATAATTCGTATAAATATTTATATGGGCTTTTGTAGTTTGCAAAATCACAAAAACGAATCAAATAAAATTTTATTAATTAATTTACTGGGGAAAAAAAAAGTTATCTTTGTTGTTTATGATATAATGGACAAAACCAAATAAAACTTACTAGTGGCACCAAGATTTGAATAATCTTTTTTAAATCTAATTTTAAATATTTTAATATTTTTAAAATTCAAGGATTTGAGATTCAAATGAAAATGTAAAATTCGGATTCAAGAATTAGACTCATTCCTAAATAAATCATAAACCAACTTAACCTGAAATAGTATATAAGATACTAAATATAATATTATACCTGAATTAAGTTAAATATCTGGTTAAAAGAACCTATCTGGAAGAGTAATTATAAATTTAGATTGACTATGGCTGGAGACGTCAGGGTTCCAATACTGGCCGAGTGCACAGCATATTTTTTTCTTTGGTGATTTTAAAACCTCTCTCCTGGTGAATTAAGATGCATTTCTTAAAAAAAAAAAACACTTCTTGGGTGTCCTTGGATTTGTGAGTGTGAGTTGTCTACAGACCCAAAGTATGCGATAGACAAAAAAAAAAGTACTAAAACCAAACCATTATTTAAGCCTCAGTGGAGATGGAACCAGGGTCCACTTAAACTGTGACTATCCTCAACCACACATCATTGAGGATAAGAAAAACTATCCTTTATATTTACCTTACTGAATCGGAAGATGTTGAATAAAAGAGGTAGACATTCGTCAACAAATTGTGTCGAATAATCATCCGGCCATACTTGAAGAAAGTCTTGGAGCAACTGGTCGATTATATGATCCAGCCGTTGATCGTGGGCAGTCGCCAAAGTGTGCATCCAACAGTGAAGCGTCCAAGGGATGCTAAGATTACGTAAATCTAGAGTAATGTCTGAAATATATTAAGCATAATTAATTACTTTATTAACTTTGAAGGTGACCTGGTGGTCTAGGGGTAAGGTGTCAGACTTCTGTGCTGGTGGCCGGGGTTCAATCCTCGGTCCCGGCACAGATTTATCCGATTGCCAAACCCTTCCTTCACCTCTGACAAGATGTGTATTAATCACAACTTGTGAATGTGGGGAATGCCAGGCCTCCACCGTGGTTCGGATTCCACGTTAAACTGTAGGTCCTTCATTTCATCTCACAATCACCCTACCATTACACATTAGCGTAAGTGCGTATAACCCGAACGGGTAGTAAGACGCGGTGCTAATAATAGTAATAGTAATATTAACTTTGAAAAAAGTGTAGCCAAATATAATATTGTATTTTGATTTATTGGCCTATTTTTTCAGTCAAAACAGATTCTGTCGTTACATTTAACAGCTGTCGCTTTTATGCAAGGAGAATAATAAGCCTTGTAAATGTACAAACCCCATTTTATAAGCATTTTAAATGATACATTTTGGACCAAAATAACTTACCCAAATGGTTGTTTTCAGCGCTATGGTACATAGCTTCTTGAAGTGATTTAATTTGAGTTTTGCTCAACTTGAGGAGCTGTGAATTGTCACTGGCTGCCAAGTTCCCCGAGAGGCCACTAGTTTCGGAACTTGGAGGACAAGTCACCTGAGATTGTAAACCAAGTGTTAACTCAAAACAATGTGACCTCAAACTAGCAAAGAGAGTATTTTATTGAATAGTACAAAAATATATCTCTATAGGGAAAATATCTTTCCGCTTTATGTTTAAAAATGAGGTGGCCCAATGGCTAAATAATTTTATAGTAAAGGAAATTGATAAAACTAAAGAAAAAGGAAAAATAAACTACTAAGAGTAAATTCGATGAAGAAAGCCCATCAATGGATAGAGGAAAAATGTGGGAAGAATCCAATGCACAAAGGTGAGATCTTCTTACTTTCTTCTGTCTTAAATAGTAGAAGTAGTCACACACATATTTTAACACAAATAGAATAATATTTCGGCATTGTTAACTTTATCAAACACAAAGAAGAAGAGAGAGTACAAATAACACAATCACTAGATTACTCCATTTGTCTGCCTTATGAGATAATTATATTATATTTGTAAGAAGGTATAGGATAGGTGGATAGAAACATATAAAAGGGAGACAAACACAATATGGCTTTTACAATAAAAAGAAGAACACAGTTCACACTTTTCATTGCTGCCATTGGGGAAAAAGATAATGGTTGCCTTTTGAAGAAAATTTATCATTGCCGCCCAATCTTCAATAATTCTATCCAACTTTCCAAATATTATACATTCAACTCATAAATCGAAAAGAGGTTTTCCTTGTTGAAATATATTACATATTTGCATCCAATGTCCATTTCCTGTGTTTGTCCTTTTGAAACATCTTCTTATATATGTGTCCTAACATTATTTCCAAATTTATATTTTCTTCCTTTTGTGTGTTTTTAGTTTTCTTTTTTAGGAAGTTGCGTCGAGCGTTTCACACTTCTCTCTGATGAGTTCCGATAGAATGAAACCTAGGTCGGGAGATTGGGCGGTAGCGGTCAATTTTCTTCAAGAGGCAACTATTATCTATCTTTCCAGTGACAGCAATGTCAAGTGTGAACTGTGTTGTTCTTTTCATTGTAAAAACCATTTTATGTTCGTCCCTTTTATATGTTTCTTTTTCTATCCACCTTTCCTGTACCTCCTTTCACTTATAATTCTACAAAAATAGTTATATCGCTCAGACAATAACATGGTGTCAAACTATGGAGGAATTTGCAAGTGTTTAATAAAGTGTTTCTACTTTTATTTGTGCATTAATTATATAACTCTATTAAAGAACATATTTTATCATATTGTTTTGTGTGACCTGCGTCTTACTACCGGAAACGTGGCAGTTGACATAAACTTTAGGTTTTAATTCTTGACCTTGGTTTTCAATACAGTTATTTACGCTCAACTCAAAACAATCTTTAACTTAAAAATAGCTATTATTTCTCGTCCATAAAAACCTTTTACCCCCATGCATTTGGTCGGAAAGTTATCCCAAAGGTAGCTTCTCACCTGCAACCTATTTCCTCCTTGCCTCCTGTCGGCTGTAAGTTGATTAGCTCCTTCGGCCAAGATCTCCTCCAATGACAACACTTCCTTGTTGTTGTTGGTATTAAGTGGGTGCGACAACAGCTTGTGCAGGATGGAACGTTGTCCGTGAGACGCGGCTACAGAGATCGCACTGTAAGAATTAAGGAAGTCAAACTTGACTCTGCTTCTTAACGGTGATGAAAGAATCAATAATAGTTTTTAACATCATGGTTTTTAATTTATCTATCCTTAGCTCTGAAATCCCAGTAAATTAAACTTTTGGCATTTAAAAGGAACAAAAATATTTAGAATTGGATCATTTTTCTTTGTAAAGCCCCATTTAAAGTCTGTGAGTTACGCAACCTTATAGACCTTAAGTCCTTATATTACTATTATTATTAGCACCACGTCTTACTACCTGTTCGGGTTATACGCACTTACGCTAATGTGTAATGGTAGGGTGATTGTGAGATGAAATGAAGGACCTACAGTTTAACGTGGAATCCGAACCACGGTGGAGGCCTGGCATTCCTCACATTCACAAGATGTCTTGTCAGAGGTGAAGGAAGGGTTTGGTAATCAGATAAATCTGTGCCGGGACCGAGGATTGAACCCCAGCCGCCAGCACAGAAGTCTGACACCTTACCCCTAGACCGCCAGGTCACCCTAAAGTCCTTATAAATAGAGATCGCGTCTAAACAAGCCGTATCCGTAATCACGTGAGCGTGCCAACCAATGAGAAAGTTGGAAAAAACGTCCAATTATACTCTTTGAAAGGAATTTTCCTAGATCTAGGCGCAAACAAACAATATTACAACCAAACACTTACTAACAAAAGTAAATACCCAACGTATTTTAATAAAACATCCAGGATAGGCTACATTTGAAAGGTAGGTTAAGTACAGTCACAAATAATATATTTAAAACACAAGATAGTTAGTTTAATTGCTAAGAAAATGCCATCGGTGCTTTCATTTTGATGTGTGCTCGCACTCATACTTTCCTGTAATTGGTAGTATTGGTAGTATCGACTAGTCCTTAGAAAGTTAAAGTTTTAAAGTTGAGTCAACTTTTATGGAATGATAAGAATTAAGGATAGGGACTTTGCAGCATTACAATTTAAAATTTATAAAATGACGATTCAGATTAGAGATTCAGAATTGTAAGAGTTAGCTTTAAGGATTCAATTATTCGAAGAACCCATCTCAAGTTGGCAAGCATTTATCATAGTGAGTTGCACTAACCTGTAGCAGCCTCTTTGGGCGGCTCCCGAGTAGCACAAGGAGTCCTTGAGCAATGTAGAGAGGAACGGGTGGGCCCCATGGGCCAATAGCAAGGAGACCATTTCAGCATTGCCGCACGCTACTGCCACCTGGTGAGACATTACAAATACTGGTGAGAATCATTTATTAAGAGCGCGCCAAGACCACGATTTTGTTTCGAAGCAAAAAAGAATTGAATCAAATAAAGATTTTCCTAAAGTCAAATTTTTTATGCTTGGAAACATATATTGTTGTTGAATAGATAGAAAAATGACACCTTGTACATGGGAATCGAATCTGGAACCTTTGACTTAGTGTGCCAATGCTATACCACAGGTACTACTTAGTACTTATACTTAATTCTATAGAGTTACATAACTTTATGTACTAGAATCACTTTAGAATCTTATATTTAACAATTATTGTTTGAAATATTTAACTCAAATATCAGCTAAAGAATGGCTGAACAAAAATCGAGTATTTTAGCTGTAAATATCTTAAGTGCCGAAGATTCATAATTGTTCAAACAAGAAATTGTTTTCGGAGCAAAATGGAAGCTATAATGTTTTTTTCTAGGGATGGGATCCTTTAATCTTCAAACCTTTCAAGACTTAGGAAAATGTTGAATTGTAATTTGTTTTATAGCTCTGATGCTATTTATTGGTGGTTCTGTTCCAACTTAAGTATAGCAAAAACTAAACAAGCAGACCCCAGACAATTAATTTAACATCAAATAATCATTTCTATTTTCAATTATTCTGTTGTATTCCTGTTTCCTCATAAAGTTAATTAGTTTTTCCAGGATCTGAATTCAAATAGAGAAAAAAGATTTGGAATCAACTAGAGATGGGTCGAATACACTATTTCTCGAATCCGAATCTACATTTTATTTTCGAATCTTGAATCCAAATCATAGCAAATTGTTAGAAATTTTAATGATTTACAAATAGATCTACATTACACAATATAGCCTTAAGCTGTAAATTAAGGTTTATTTCAATCATGCTTTCAATATAAATCAACCCCAAACACCCCTCACAAAATACTGGTTAAATCCACCCAAATTAAACAACATAGACTCATATTATATTGAAGATTCGAGTGGCCCATCTCTAGATTCAACCAATATTTTCAAAGCCACACTTCACAAACATCTTTATATATCAACTACAACACCCTCTAAACATAACCAAGTTAGAAGTAGACCTAGTTCAACACCAAGTCTAGAAAAAACCACTGCTCTACAGTCATGTGACATTGTATTCACCTGTAACGGCGTGAGGGTGCACTTGTCTTCACTGAGCCTTGTGCCTCCCTCGACATGGGCCCCCCTCTCCAGCAGAAGTCTAACCATACTGCACGAGCCTTGCAAGATGGCATACGTCAGGGATGTCCAATGCTGGGCTTCGGCATGCACATAGGGGCAGCCCTGGGCGCCAGAGGGTGGAGTCTCCACGTCGGGGTCCGCCCCTGCGTCTAGGAGGCATCGGGCCGAGCCCTCCTCATGGAGCAGGACTGCCACCATCAGGGGGGTGAGGCCGTGCTCATTCACGCTATTCAGCTTCTGGAGGAAAGGAAATATGTACAGGCCGATTTTCATGTATTCATACATCAAGTCATATAATTCACAGATGTTACTTTTGATAAATATCACCAATATCTATAAATAACCGTAATACCATAGTAAAATATTATCAATATTTAAAGCAAAAACATTAAATGTTTATATTTTCTTGAAAGTTATTGAATGTTATTTCAAACCACCAATCAAAGCTTTAAAATAAATTTCAATAAGGAAATAAAAAAATCAAGTTATTCTTTTTAAAATTTTAAATTTGATATCTCCTCGAATCCTCATACAAACGTAAGGATTCCGGGATTCTAAGGTAGCATCCTTAGTTTTTATCCGGTGGCAGCAGTATCATGTTTTATTTGCTATCTATATTTTCTATGAATTCATACCTAAAAATAATTATTTTCACATTTAGCTTAACCAATATTATCTTAAAAGGAGCTATATCAACACAATTTAAACATACACATGTCCATGAACAATGCACATACACTGGCACTTATTATTTTCCTGAATAGTACCTACATTCCAAACTTCAATCGAAGTGTTTTTCTTGTGAAAATATTCCCTCGTTACTGTAAATGTTAGACCTATAAAAAAACCAATAAATTGCCATCACAATGACGCTACAGTGCTACAAAATATTACATCAACTATCTTCATAGTTATATTATCTTAAATATTATTATTATTATTATTATTAGCACCGCGTCTTACTACCCGTTCGGGTTATACGCACTTATGTTAATGTGTAATGGTAGGGTGATTGTGAGATGAAATGGAGGACCTACAGTTTAACGTGGAATCCGAACCACGGTGGAGGCCTGGCATTCCTCACATTCACAAGATGTCTTGTCAGAGGTGAAGGAAGGGTTTGATAATCAGATAAATCTATGCCGGGACTGAGGATTGAACCTCAGCCGCCAGCATAGAAGTCTGACACCTTATCCCTAGACCGCCAGGTCACCTATCTTAAATAGATACATTGTTTTATGGTTTAATTCACAGATTCTTGAAATGTGAGTCGTAGCAAACCCTTACAATCAGGATTAAGTTTAAACATTTATTTTAGAATTTAGACCTATTAAAATTATAATACACTATGATCTTTCATTCTATATTTGTTTAAATTATTGCAGTGATAAACGTTCCGACATGCTCACGGCAACAGAGTTTTAAATAATTATTGGTATAATTCTCAAGATAAACCGACGGTTTCCGTTGGTTGAAAAGAGTAGTTGTTAAAACTGGATTTATTGTGTCGAAATAAGCCAGTTTATTCATCTCATAATTGTTGTTTTTTACTTATTATTAATAACAAACACCTTTTCTAAATTTTATATTTTTATCTGCACATATTAAAGTTGAGAATTATAAAAATGTAATTAATAATATTGAATATAATACATAAATTACATAAATAACCATGAGTCTAATTACTACTACTTCCTGAGGAAGATGCTATAATAGCATTGAAATATTAAAGTGTGTGTAAATATGTGTTAATGTTTTATTTTTATTTGTGCTCTACCATTTTCCTAATATTCTATCATTTTATTTATTACCAATTGTTTTTGATCAATGCACTTTAATTCATACATATACATAAACATAAATAATTACCACAAAATTATCTGATTTTTTCCATGTTTTCCAGACAACTTGAAAAAAAGATGATAAAAATTTCATTTTCCAAAAAAACTGGCTTATGTGAAGTAATGTAAATGTTTAAATCGGGATGATTTAAGCTTGATGGGGAAATAGTTCTTTGGTTGATTCACAAGCGTTGTTTAGAAGTGGATAAAACATGTTTGAATTATGTGCTCATTTCACTTTGTCTTCTATCCAAAAACCTAATATTTAAGTAATTATAATAAAAATTATTTTCAGCTATGTGTCTCGAATTAACAAATATTCAAGTTTTTTTTGTAAAGTTCCAGTGTATTTCCTGTCTTTTCCAGGCACAAGCAATTCCCTGTATTTTCCCGGCTCTTCTGGTTTTCCAGATGCGTAGCATCCTGGTTGATTAGCATGACATAAGCATATGACATTTTCTCTAACCAATGTCTGTTGAAATGATTTCAACAATAATCAGTACCTTATTCGGTGGGAGTAGCTGCAAAGCGTGTTGTATTAGATCAGTCCGGCCACTCCTCAGCATCTTGAACGCTAGCTCCGTCTTTAGTCTGCGGACATATTCCACCTCGTCTCCCGACCTCTTCGAGACTACGGGTTCATCCGGGCTACAGATTAACACTTGCTTTAGTAACAAGAAAATGTTGCTTTTATAATTACAGTAGTCTCTAGGAAACTTGACACTCAATAACGCAACATGCGCACATGTACACAGTTTTTGGTGTCAGTCATCACAGTCCAAGGTCATTCAACTGTATAACCTATCAGTCTGTTTGTGTAACTCGAGTGGAACAGTCGTGCATTGGTGTTTTTACAAGTGTTGTGTTCGTTAGTTTATACAATTAGGTAACGTGTTATTTGAATCAATATAATATTATACGTACAGTACTGTACTGCATTTCTATACATTACACATATGTATACACACCAGTATATTAACAGGTAATATATTGTACTGAATGTATATTACTGTTACTGTACTGTACAATACTACAGTACAGTACAACTGTACCTATAATATTCGATCCTGTACTGTGATTCATCCTTGTTTAGTAAACATGACATAGTAAACATCCATCTTATCCAAGTTCATTCCTAAAATCCAAAATTTCAATAACTCCACACCAACTCAGTCCACATTAGGTAGAGATTCCGAGACTCTACTGTACTTAGTAAAGGCGGATAAAAACATACGAAAGGGAACAAAGACAATATGGCTTTTACAATGAAAACAAGAACACAGTTCACCCTTTACACTGCTGTCACTGAACAAAGAGGTAAAGGCTACCTCTTGAAGAGAATCTATCGTTACCACCCAATCCCTCGACCTAGATTTCATTTTATTGGAACTAATTAAGAGGGAGCGTGAAGCGTACAACGCAAATTCCCAAAAGAAGAAACTAAAAAAAAAACACAAACTGGAGAAAAAAGGAAATTGGTAAAAAATCATAGGACACTTAGATATGAACATGTAAAAGGAATAACATAAAATTCGATAAAGAAAATTGACATTGGATGTGAATGTATAATATATCTCTTTGATTAAAAAATAAACTGTAACTGTTAGAAACAATGTGGTAAACTGTTGAAGGAAAAAAAAAAGTTTCTCAAATCTTAGCAATACAAATATTTACATGGAATTGAATCCAAAATGAAGTAATTTCATGTTTGTGTAAGTGTATTCCCATTTATCTATTTGTTTGATAAAGGCAACAATGCTGGAATATTATTCAATCTGTGTTTAAATGTGTATGACTACTTCTATTATAGAACACAGAAAAGGAAGAGGTCACCTTTGTGCATTGGATTATTCCTACATTATTCCTCTTTCCTTAAGTGGGCTTTCTTAAATTTCCATTACTATAAAATCATTTAGTCATATGGCCTCCTAATTGTTAGATATTTAACTATAATATGTGCTTTATGTTATACAAATAAACAAAATTTATTTTTATTCTTTTGCAACATTAAACAGTTTAAAACGAATATTTAAAACTTTGATTTGGTTTTGGGAATATTACAAATTTGATTTGGCTTCATTTTAAATTGAAAAAGCGAAATTCGCCCAGAACCATAATAATTTCCTATTAAAATTATTTGATTTAAGGTAAACTCACCCTCCTACAATCTGCCTGATGGGGCAGTCCACCCCCGGCAAAAGTAGTCTGGCCGCCTGCATCACATCGTCCTGGTCCAGCAAGGAGGAGTGTCGGTGCTCTGCGTGGGCCACCGTCACCCGCAGCCACTCCACCAAGGGGGGAAGCACGACGTATGCCCGTTCATACACCAGCTCCTGGATTGGCGCTGTAAACTCGGCATGCTCCAGCTGCTTAGCAACACATCAAAACAGCAATCAAATATGTTTTTTTTTGTACCACTCCGCCTTATTGCGCTGATGTGTTTAGGATAAGGAAGGTTGAATTTAGAGGAAGTGTACCGGAATTTGTGTAGGAGAGTGAAAATACATGTTGGAAAAAACTTATTAACTATACCTGACTGAGATTCAAACTCCGATATCCTGTCTTCAACAATACAATATATTGCAAGATCAGGGATGGGGAAATTGCAGCTTTTTGAGGTGTTTGGAGCAGCCCTTTCGCACATTAAAAAAATCTATCACTTACGTTGTGTATTTTAGTTGGTTAAAATAAATAGTAATTATTAAAATATAAGTGATAAAATAATTAACCACTATTATCAATCTATTTATCTATGATTGGTGCACAACCATATTTTCGAAAATTATACTGTATATAGAATGTGCAGTGATCCCTTATGAAGAATTCGTGATGCGACATGCAATCACTCACTAGGGGGTGTGAAAAGACCCCCTTTTTTGAAGCAAACTTGAATCGAATATATGAAAAAACTCCAATGCTGAATTGAAGTTCAAATATTTTTATTTATGCTGTTTTATGATTGAAAAAATATTATATTGTAGTTATTTATATAGTTTAATGTAATTAAATTAATTGTAAAATGTTTTATTGAAGAATTGTTAGTAAAATTTAATTCTAATCTGGAAGGCTACAGAGGCCAATCGCCCAGCATGGTGTCGGCTTGTCCATGATGGCCTACAAACTTTTAAGTACAACGACGAAGACACCAATCTGACAAGCGTAATTCCTGGAAAGAGTGACTATGTTATAGGCGAGTCAACCTTCAACAGCCAGTGGTTAACGGAGACAACATATGTCAACACTGTGGGAGAGTCTGTAACTCCAGGATTGGTCTCTACAGTCACCTAAGAACCCACAATCTCAGCTAATGATATCCGTGGAAGACAATCACACTCTTTAGCGAGTGATAGCCCATCATAAATCTGATAAATAAAATTACAATTCAATTACTTCATCCATTGTATTTGAATATTTACTTAATGGATAGCAGGATGGACCCATATAAAACTAAAAAAATACTCTAAATACCTTCATCAATATCACCTGGAATTGTACATTGACTCCATATGTCCCAGGTAAACCCTTCTATGGGCAAACACTAACATACCTGAGAACATCTCATGAAGTAGAAGAGTGCCTGTATGGCAGACGGGGTCCAACTGATCGGTCGGGTGTTGATCCTAGCCAGTAGCTCGGTGAGTTCGTGAATGGATCCGACACACGTCGTCAGTAGGGACTGCTCCATGGACTTGCCGCTCGTGACCGACGAGGTGTGAGTCATCTCGGTGTTGACACTAGACACGCTCGCCCAGCGCGGCATGGCCAGAGCACCTGATTAGCAATTATTATGTTACTAGGTAAGAGAAAGAGGATATGAGCAAGATTTGGGCTAGAGGAAGTACGTGAGATACTGGAGGAGGCAAGGGTGGGATGGTATGGACATGTAATGAGGATGTTGTAGTACATGAGATAGTAGAGGAAGCAAGAATGAGATGGTATGGACATGTAATGAGGGTGTTGGAGTACATGAGATAGTAGAGGAAGCAAGGGTGATGTAATGAGGATGTTGGAGTACATGAGATGGTAGAGGAAGCAAGACTGAGATGGTATGGACATGTAATGAGGATGGTGGAGTACATGAGATGGTAGAGGAAGCAAGGGTGAAATGGTATGGACATGTAATGATGAGGATTTTGGAGTACATGAGATAGTAAAGAATCAAGGGTGAGATGGTATGAACATGTAATGAGGATGTTGGAGTACATGAGATAGTAAAGAATCAAGGGTGAGATGGTATGGTGATCCAATGATGTGTCAAGTCCCCATATTCCTTAACCTAATGCATTAAAACCACATGCAGTGCCCCAGGTCAGGGACTTTTTACTTTAAACATACTTTTAAAATGTAGTGTTATTCAACTCACCTGACGCTATCCTGCCAGCGTTCAGATGTGCATACGGTTGCAGTAGACCCCACAGGTCTCCGCTGTTGGCGATGGCGTGTTCAAACATGGTGGCCGTCAAAACCGTGTCTGCCTCATTGGATAGACACTGTAAGATTATCTCTTCCAACAGATTCTCCACACCGGCCGCTAAATACACGGCGGCATATCTGGAATAGTATGACATTGTTTATAAAGCCACGTCAACTCTTAATACTCTTCAAGAAAAGCCTTTTTTTTGACATATGTTTTATTCTATTTGGGAGCTGAAGCAGGCAGCGGAGGACAGGGTGCATAGGGTGCATTATCGGTACAAGTTTACCAACAAAAAAATAGACCTGTCGTAAACCATAGATAATAATAAATGGAAGAACGTACAGGAAAGAAGTGTAGAAACAAAGTTCACAATTTAAATTGCTGCCATTTGACAGAGAGGTAAGGGCTTCCCCCTGAAGAAAGTCAATTACCACCCAATCCCTCAATCTTGGTTTAAATATATTGGAGCTCATCAGGAGGGAGTTAAAAAAAATAAGCCAACTTGAATGTTAACGAAAATCACTATTCAAATCAACTCACTCGTGGATAAACTTCCCGAGCCGTACGTCGGCCATCCACCTCTGGAACTTCCCCACCGAGAGCTGCAGACCCGCGCGGCAAGACTTGCTCTGTTTCAACTGCATGTCTCCAGAGACGGCAAACATGGCCGCCGCACGGAGGCATGCCTGAAATAACAATTGAATCATCAACCTTTTGATTTAGCACCAATCGACCCTGAACCTGTGGTAGATAAGATGACTGTATATAGTTTATTTTTTAAAAAGATGAATTTCTGTACGATTTAAAAGGTTGATATAGACATGCTACCAAATGTGCTAAAGTGTTGGATCATCCTAGTTATCAAGTAAAAGGTCAAGTTGTTTATGGTTTTTTTTTAGGACTGTCTTACTACCTGTTTGTATTATCCACTTATGTATTTATTACTCCCTTACTTTTAGAGACAAGGAAGGATATATTTATAAGAAGCTTACCCACATATGCATAGAGGGAGAGTGAAAAACTATTTTGGAGAAACCACCCCCAGTTTACTCGACAGAGACCTCCCCATCATCGGCAGTCTAGTCTACTGCGAGAGTAGCGCCTTTTATCATGTGACTATTGAAGCTACAGTAACCCCATGGCTTCTTTGGTGCTGACTGACAGCTCACAGTTGACTTCTGACAGTCAACATTTAGGTATAATACCTAAATTTTAACTTTCAAAAGTGACAGCTGCTAAACACATGTTTTTGCAGATCATATGGTTCGGCGTAGGGATACATAATTTGTCCTGGTAACTTTTCAAAGCTCTCAGTCAGCACCAAAGAAGCCATGGGGCTACTGTAGTATGTTTGGTATTGAAGTGGACTGAATAATGTTTTGGTGCTGCCCTAACAGTTTAATTGATATAATATTTGTGACATATACATCTAGCACTGTTCGAAATGTTTATATGCCGACACATTAAAAGTGTAGCCGGCTACAAATAAAGTATTATACAATACGATGGCGGCAAGACAACACTGTATTACTGCTACCGAAATGAGATGCAAGGGATAAGTGGGACAGCAGTAAAAATGCGCACACACCGCCAACAGCCGACAAACACAAAGTTTCAATTCCAAGTGAAGTTGAATTAAATAATATGAAATATTCCTGAAGCCAAATCAAAGTTCAAATATTTAAAAATGTGCTTAATGTCAATAAAAATTGAGTATTTAATAACTATGTAATGTAAATTTAGGTATTAAATATGATTTACAAACTGCTATATTTCAAACATATGTAATTAATATATTTCGTCCTAAAATCATTTGTTAAGATATCACAGAAACAATTTTTTTTATGAGAACACACTAATTTGTGATGGAAATTACAGCATAAAAAAAATTAATGTGGTTTTTAACTTGACATTTGTTTGGCAAAGCTTTGTAGTTGTCGAATCGGTAATTTCACTTTCGAATATAAGTTGAAACGACCGATTATTCGAAACCCTTCACACATCCCTACATCTATACAAGACCCAAGGATTTGAGTGCCCGTTCTCTAGTTTTACCTTTGTACAAGAGTCGGCTAATGCAGGGCACAGTGTGATCTTCAGGGCCGAACACACTTCCTGTTTGGAGCACATCCCGAGAGGCCGCGACAGCCGTTGGGACTCCCTTCCTATCCTGACCAGAGCCCTCTGGAGCAGGTAGGACAAGCGAGGGATGGTTTCCATGGATACACGCTCCATGTGTTCCTTAATGCGCCCATTCTGAATCACCTTCAAGACGTCGTGGTTTGACCATGGTAAGTGCTGCAGTTCTACCAATCTGCCGAGACAAAATATACACCATGTTTACTTGTAAATCGGATTCCATCCCATATAAGACTCTCCCTTATTACTTTACCTCAAATAATGGACCAATCTTCCCTTTTTAAATGAAATTTTCCCGTTAGATTTTATAATGCTAAGTGGGAGGACTGAGAAAGTACCAAATTTCTTTGTCCGAGCACTAAACCTTTTATTGCGCATATAATGGAATCGTGTGCTAAGAGTACCACAGCCATTTCATAATTTTTGTAAGGTTGGACAAGAAAAATCGCCAAGCTACTATTTATTTATGAAGCGATGTTTCAAATTGTTTTATCATTTTGCTTACAATAAACTGTTCTATAAGAGAGGGGAATGTTTACATTCTAGTTAAATGATAAACTCCTACTTTATCTATCGGGTAATACTAGAACTGGCGCAGATCTGGAAAGCCAATCAGATCGACTCATGGTACTTTTAATGGTAGGAGCCAATCAGACTGGATTGTGACTTTTTAACAGCAGTGACGTACAGACTAGATGGTAGATTTGAATTATGGGAAACATATATAGTTGTAAATGGTCTTTAATATTAACATTTTAAGCTTTTAAGTAAAATAACTGTTTTTTAATAAATATCAAAGTGTTTTGAGTGTTTATCGAGTATTTGATCTTTCGATTTCCTATGCATTTTTGAGATATAAGAGCTTCCTAAATTTTCCAGAATAAATATCTTTAAAAAAAGGGGGTCTTATATAAGAATAAATACAGTGTGCCGATTTGAGTTTGGCACTTTGTTTTAGCTTTTTTTTCTTCTTCGATGTCTTAAATTAACAAATATGGTTTAGTTTTTTAAAATATTTTGGGATAGGCATGGTTGAGTTAACGAGAATAGAAAAATAGTAGTTAAGAGTTTAATAATTGGAATCGCATGAAGAAAAACGGAATAGTGAAATCTCCAAACAACACATACTATCATTTATAAAAATGGCCAGTATCACCTGTTATGAGAGTCCACCCAGACAAACTCATCAGCGTTGGTGACGTTGGTGTTTATGGTCTCGAGTGAAGAATGCCTCATGAGCCTACGCACGGCTGGTTCGCTCGACTCGCTGCCACTCAGACTAGAGTATGTGGAGGTGGAATACCCGCCCGCCGTGGTGGAAGTGTGTGAGCGCATCGTCAGTTGCTGGATGGCAAGCTTGATGTCTTCCAACCCGGAGCCCCACGGGACAAGCTGCGACACAAAGTTGGTCGTTATGTTTCAAACAAAGATGGTGGATTAGTTAAAACAATTCATAAGAAATAAAGAGCCCAGAGGAGTAAGACTGAGTGAAAAAAAAAATATTTACAAACATGGATCCGAACATGTGTAAGTTATCAAAGTGTCGCAATGGTCTCTGAGGAAAAAAAAAATTGTGTCAAACCATGCAAAAGGTTGAAAACCACTGCTTTATATCGCGATAAAATTTTTTGTAAAAATATTTATCTGTAATTGTTAAGCGATTTAGTTTGTAGAGACTAGGGAAGTGGAGGTTACGAGAGTGAAGTTTGGGAGGAGAAACAAGAATAGGAATGAAGTTATCAGGGAGAGAGTGGGGGGTACATGAGATAGTAGAGGAAGCAAGACTTGAGATGGTATGAACGCGTAATGAGGATGGAAAAAGAGAGGATATTGAATAAAATGTTGAAAATTAAGTCTGTGGGAAAAAGACCGCAGGGGAGGCCAAGAAAGAGATGGGAGGAGCAGATCACAGAAAGTGTTCAAGGGAGAGGAGAAGAATGGAAGAAATTCTAGGAAGAAGAGTGGTGGAAGGAAAGAGGAATATGGAGGCACAGGCTGGAAACAGGTGATGATGATGGAAGTTTGTATTTTATATATATTTAAAAAAAAAGGGGGGGGTTTCAAAACACAACTCCAAAACTAACATTTATTATAAATATAGCTGGAAAGGAAAATTCGACTCGACTTACCTTGGCAGGAGTAGCTCTATGCCGACTTCTGTTGTGGGTAGATTTCCTTCCACTTCGGCATTGGTTCTGCATCACACTTGCAGATAGCCTACCACAACCAAGGCAGAATATAATAACTTCAGAGACAAGGAGAATCAGTAATTGTGTTATTTATAAAATTATATGAAAATAAATAGATGAACCAAAAAAATAATCAGATGAGAACGGAATTGGCCTTCCTAACACAAAAATTGTCCAGACATGCGTCAGTCAGTAAATCAAGCCTCCTGATTATTGCAGGGTTGCCACTGTTTTCTTTATATAAAATTATCTGCGCTTTCCAGCAGAATTTTCCATCTTTCCAGGAATTTTAGAAAGTGTTATAGAAGAATGAAATATTATCTTTCAATGAATTAACTATTGTAAAGTTTTGCCATTGGTGTTTAGAAAAGGACGATTTTACCTTGATGGGGGAAATTTATGCAGTTATTATGCTAACAAAAATTTTAAGGGGAAATTTAAGGCCAGGGAAAATACATGTGTTCAATTGGGTTAACATACTTATCTCTTAAGTTTGTTCACTCTCCTTTGTAGAGGCCAACTATATAAAACCATATTATTTTAGTTATTTTGTGCATTCCATGTGTTTTTCCAGTTTTTTTTCCCAGGCTTAAAATATTCCCTGTATTTTCTTGGCTCTCTCGGTTTTCTAGGTGTGTGGCAAACCTGTTATTGAGACTAGATATTTAGTTAAAAAAAATTATTTGTCTGCAGCTACCGCCTTCAGGGTTGCCACTGATATCCTCGATCTCATTTTCCTCACTTTCCCTGACCAAAATATAAAACCTCCCTGACATTTCCACAGGCTGCTAGTAACATAATAATAATAACACAAAACGGTATGTCAATCTAAGATAATAGCTACACATACTGAAAATAGCCTCCTTCCCATGATAGGAATGCGTATCGATATTAGACAATTGCTGCCAATACAGTGTGAGTAGAAAAATCATACTCCAGGTATTCCTATTCTATACACATACCGTCATACACCTTTTACCTAGTTTGTTTTTATTAATTTGTATTATAAAATAATCAGTGAACATAGTACTATAGTATCCATAGTTTTTATCGTAGTATACTATTAAGAACACATTCAATGCACATTTAGTGAATCAATGGAAACAAATTAAGAGACATAACAGATACACAAATAAGTGGATATAATTACTTTACAAACAAAAAATTAATAAACTGGAATACCAAGCATCACAATGTTTTAATTTCCCTTGAATCTTATAGCCAGATAAGAAACAGGCTTGATTCGCTTGATTCTGTTCAGAATTATCTTGGAAAAGCCATAACCATAACCAAATTAGTTTTCAAAGTTAAAAAGTTACAGTACCATCTTACATATAAATAATGGATTTCTTAACAAAGACATCATGAAGAAAATAATCCGCGATTTAATGGACTACACTAAAAAACTTTCCCTAACTTTCCCTGACCACAATTGCATTTCCCTGAATTTCCATGACCAATTTTCATTTCCCTGAATTTCCCCGACTTCCCAGGTCAGTGGCAACCCTGTAAAATTGTTACATTGACTCAACATGGGAAGCAAGAAAAGTGTACGAGTCCAGTGATATTTGGAGGTAGAAGAGAAGTATAGTAGTAATTAATTAAAAGAGTAGTTAAAGAATTATATTATTACATCTATAATGTCGGGAAGAAGTCAAGTGAGAAGTGAATCTCAGATGTTGATAAATGACTAGATATCCAAGCCAGTAGAGCAGTAATGTATTGATTACATTAAATACAGACGGGAATCAAACCAGGGACTTTTGACCTAGTGCTAACAGGTTGATTAGAGTGTCATTTTTTTACTATATTTAATTTAATTCAATGCTGTATTCATATGTTGTGTATGAAAAAAAAAAGCCCTTTCTGAATCAACGGGTAAAATCAGCCCACAAACTAACTTAATCTAGAACAGACATAACCCCCCAGGCTCTGCCCGCGCCACCACTGTGAAGAGAGGTACCCTAGTTACACCAATGTTAAATTTTTCGACCATGATGGGAATTTAGCCAATAAACCTTATTAACTGAGTAGGCAGATATACTACTGACAGAGCTTACGTGCTGGACAATATCTAAAGTTATTTTACACCCTCGATTAGTGTCCTTAGTCTAAGACCAAGAGTTCAATTATCTACCCCGACACATAATTAAAGCACACGGCCGTGGCATTCGCCGTAACTCACCTCTCATCCTCTGGGACGGAGTTGAGGTGAGACTTGTAGTGCTGGTGCCTGTCCGCGGGTGGGGAAGAACTGAGGTGTCCGTCGGACATACTGGCATGACCAGAGCTTCGAGTGCCATCATCAGAGGAGCTGCCGTTTGATTCCTGCCTCCTCTGAATAAATTATACAATTATCGACATTTAGTAAAATATTAGTATCTTTTTTTCTTCCATACTATGACTTACTGTTTCTAATATTTATATATTATTATTATTATTATTAGCACCGCGTCTTACTACCCGTTCGGGTTGTACGCACTTAGGCTAATGTGTAATGGTAGGGTG
>CABFOV010000999.1:0-51745 GCA_902141375.1 Timema poppense
AACAAGCGAATTTAATACTAAAATACATCAAAATGTGTTCTTAGGCTTTCTAATTTGAGTCCTAAAAAGTATCACCATGAAAGTGAGTTTGTGACTAATTAGGTTTTTAGGTTATGTTGTGTTTTATTAGAATTATGCTAAGATAAACCGGTGATAGCGTGTACATAATATCAATTACTTTTTTTAGTTTAAAGATATATTTGACACAATAGTTGCAAACGAACTCATTTAAAATAGGATAAAGAAGAAAAAAGTAGAATTTAGATCAAATGTGCCAACATTTGCGTGAATTTAAATGGGGAACTATTTGGAAAAAGCCACCTCATTACACTCAGCCGAGAGTCGGGCCTTGATCTCTCCGTCACCTAAAACCAGTGGGGCTGCCACCCAGTCCCGTATTTTAAGAGATCATTTTCTTTTGTATGTTGATATATATCCCCTGTCCATAGACAAAAAATAAACAGTTTTAATAACAATCTTAAATTATTTTTTTATTTTATTTACGGTTTGAAGCATATTTGTTTTGCGCAAATGTTGAGTCTAGACAAAACTGTCTTTAGCGGATGGACATGGGAGAATTTATGAAACTTTAAAATGTAATAACAATAAATTCTAGCGTTTAAAAAATATATATATTCTGGCATAATTTGTAAAATGCTTTTAAAAATTTGTAACAATCAGGCCTATTTTTTTTACACCCTCCTTCTAAATATATCTTCTGGTGTAATCCAATCTTTAAAATAATAGAATAGACACTCTTAAGCCCTCACTTTTGAAAAACTCTCTTGTATTAATGTGATTAAGGTGGTAAACCTGTATACCATACATACATTACCACTTATGTGGTTAAATTCAAGATGAATATTATACTATCCAAAACTATTTTCACACTTAGTTAAATAGTGTTGATTTATCTTATTATTATCTGCTTCGATGAATGCATGATCTAAGGCATCACTCTA
Source organism: Timema poppense (assembly GCA_902141375.1). Lineage (NCBI taxonomy): Eukaryota > Metazoa > Arthropoda > Insecta > Phasmatodea > Timematidae > Timema > Timema poppense. The sequence continues at coordinate 963 of CABFOV010000999.1, forward strand.
ACAATAGAATATACCTCCGATAGCAGGGAGATCGGGGTTTTAATCCCGGTCAGGTGTATTGACGGTGGTTTTTCCCCAGAGGTTTTTACACTCTCTCTCCACGCAAATACTGGTACACTTCTTCTAAATTCAACCTAAAACGTATTATTGTCCCTACCTGACTGAAATATAACGTTTTATTTCCACCACCACATCTTAATGTCCGTCCGGACTTATCCATTTTACCTAGCTGAGGGGGTAAGGATGGGAAAAGATATCGTTTCGATGAAGTAGGCCTACATACTCATTTTCATGAAAAACCGTTAGGATAAAGCTTCCTCAGTACGCTCAGCCGAAATTTGAAGACTGACCTCCGCTCCCCTCCCCATCACTGGTAAACCAGACTAGATGAGGTTTACGTTTAGTCCTCTTACCCACATACGGGTTCGAGGTAACGATTAAACGAATTGGGGGAGGAGGGGAAATACACGCATTTATATCTTCGTATTTATTAGAAATCACATGTGTGTAGGCAAGAGGCTACCCAAGGCCAGTGAGTGTGTTGGTAAATAAACAATTTCCTGGATGACATATTTTCCATTCCTACTAAGCTAGTTGTATCTGTCACCCATTCCGCACCCCTGAGTTCTCTTGACTCATACACCCTTCCTCCCGGCCGGTCGAACATTTTCTTCATATCTCTAGGGAATATAAAGTCTAGTAGTCGCTGCGTGTTTTATCTGTCTTCTTCCGTTTGGACTGGTCCCCCTTACCCCATACCCTTTCCATTCATCCTCGTCTCTCCCTTATCACACACTTCACGCTATCTCTCCACTGCAGCTACATTCTCTTCCTGTCAGCACCCCTCCCACCCACCTTTTCCTTACCACTTTCTACCCCACTCAAAACCTCCTATATCCTGTTTCCTTAACATTCCACTTCTTTCCATGTTTTCCGAAGTCTTGTTTCAAAACCTAGCACCTCCTCCCGTCTATCTTCGCTTCCCCTCTCTTCCTCTTCTACCCGAGGACGCTTAAGAGACTAATTATTCTGGGACAAGGATTTGTTAAATTATCACCTTGCTAGAACCTTTTCCTTTTGACTCCCTAACTCCTCCGCTCCCCCCACCCCTTCTTCTACTATACCACGTCTTACTTAATAACACACGCATCCCTTTCAACCACCCTCAACCCCTAAACTCCTTCATGACTACTTCCATTGAGTTATGACCCGACACCATGCGCCCGAAATTAACGTCTAGTAATAATGAGTCCTTCTCCCCCCCCCTTTCCCCCTACAAGCTAGCTCTCTCTCTCCCCTACAAACCCGAGACACCACCTCTAAATGCAGCACGTGACTAGTCATAGCCAACCCCTTTATACCTCCTGGGGTCGTTATTCCCCCTTCTAACGCCCCCTATCACCAACCGAAAACTCCTTTGTTTTTTTATCGTTCATCTACCAACTTCTGATCTACAAATAGTTTGATTGTGATAATTAAAAGTTTTCAGTGCTATATTCATGTATTCCCCCCCCCCTCCCCCTCTAAGCACAAAGAACCTGAAACGTTTTTGAAATTTGCAACCCTCGTAAGTTTACATAAATTATTTGCTCCCCATCAAAATAGTGCAATTTTCTTCTTCTTTTTTATGAAGAGAATCTAATTTACTGTACCCTTTTTTTTGTTCTTTTTTGGTATTCGTTTCATTAAGGCGAGAGTAAAATTTAAGTTAGAGTTGATAATAAATTATTTACAATCGCTAGATTATTAGACATTTATTTTGTAGCCAAGCGTTATTAAATAAAATTTACTATAAAAATAAGATTTATGATACAAAGTAATTTTAATTTTGTCAGAAGTATAAGTACCATAAATTTGTGTCAAATTAATATTATTCTGACGTGTTCTTTATTTAATATTGCGAAAATAAAGGAGATCCCTTTCAGTGTAAAATGATATAATAAGTTTAAGTTATTACATTGGAAATTAATAAACATACTTTTTTTAAAAGCACTGCGTCTTACTACCCTTTCGGTTTATCCGCTTATGTCTTATTTACGCTAGTGGTTTTAGGGATTAAGAAGGTTGAATTTAGAGAAAGTCTACTTGCATTTGCATAGAGGGAAAGTGGAAAAACATTTTGGGGGAAAAAACTATACACCAAACTGATATTTGAACCTAGATCTTCCGGTCATCGGCAGTCTAGTCTACTGCAAGAGTAGCTGCATAGACTATGCGGCCACCGAAGCGGGTCATGTTACTCGTACCAGTGAGTACGCGGACTAAATCTCATATAGTATGTTTTTTCTAGTAACAAGGAAATTGGGGTTCAAGTCTCAATATTAGAGATGGGTTTTTCTAAATGATTTTCCGCTACCTTCCATGCAAATGTGGTTTTATTTACCTTAATTTGTGATAAATAAAAGATTTAATTTCGTAAAAATAAAAAGCTGGACTTTGATATATAAAGTCGGTAGATAAAATATTTATTTTTTGTTAAAAATGATAATAAATCTACTCCTATTTATTTAGTGAATAAATAATTATGAGTAAAATGTTTTAAATCAACAAACTATAGAAGGTCTATAAATATAATTTATTTTGCTCATACTTTTTATCCTTGTTTATTTTTAAACTAGAGCTTGCTTGTGGCTTCATTCACATCTAAGTCGGGTAAATTAACTTTTTTGGTTTACCAGTGAATCATCAAAACTACCAAAAAGAACATTTCACAAACGTATAATGTGAGGGAATGTTTTACATGTCGACGACGCCACACATTTACAATCACCTGTAGTAAGGAACCAAAATAAATTGTTTAAATTGTTGCAGTCCTTGCATCAAGATTTGATTTACTCAAGATTTTGATGAATGTCGACGTTTCATGTCACTCTGAAATCTAAAGAAGTATTATAATTATTCTTGCAATGCCATTTGTATGTTACTGGTACTAGAGCCGGGACCATTTTACCGAATGGGCTAAAACTTGGTACATAGGGTTTTCGTAAGGTTCTATAGATGTTTTTTGAAGCTACTGTAATATGTCTTAAGATGAATGTTGTTTTATTTAAGGTAATTCGACAATAAAAGTTTTATTATCACAGTTCACGAGTTAATAAGGGATCAAACTGGCTATTTTATGCTTTAACGCACAATTTTTCAGCTAAAGTAATGAATGTACGAGGCTGAAATTTAGTAGGCATTTACTAGACATTCATATGAGATGTACTGAAAACCCCAATTTCTTACAAATGGAGTTAGTTAACAGCTAGAAAAAGCTAACAGATATACTTTCACAAGTAATGCTATCTGCTAGCTGTCACTTTTGATATAAATTATCAATTCCTATAAAATAACATATTTAATATAGTAAAATATGATTCATGTTGACGCAAAAAATATTTTCACTCTCTAAAAGGTGCTCAAAATGTCCATTTGCAATAAAATCAAGGAATAGCTTGACGCAATTAGCTTGTTGGCTTCCCTTTTATAGACCCGGCTTCAGTCTCTACATGGTACGGAGTCAGGTGGTGAAGGGAGTGATTCGGAGCGCTCACAAAAAGTGCAATAATATACTGTTTGTGTGTTGCCGGTAAGTGTTCTGCCCCATCTGACCAGGGAAACTCTCTTTTTACTTGTTTCAGGTTGTCTTCTAGACACTGCTCCTCCTGATGTCCCACCCCGCAACCCCTCCATGAACCGCCTCAACGGCCGCGTGGGCACAGGGGGGATGATGGGCAACCCTGTCGACCGAGATGGAGACTTCGAGCCCTCATGCTTGGTTCGAACCCCCTCGGGCAACGTCTACATACCCACAGGTGAGTTTGGCAACATTTGGGCGTTAACAAGAGGGCTTGGTTTAGACCTTCAATGCCAGTTTTTAAAAAAAATCACACTTAAGATGAGTTTTCCCACCCTTTTTCTGCGTAATTATTTAAAATTCTTACTCCCTATTACATTCCCATAGAATAGTTGTATTAAATTCATTAATAGTACTGATGTTCAAATGTTATACTATCGGCGTCTTTTTAAAAGTAACTAACGAAATTCTACTGTAGGAAGGAACAAAATCAGACTTTATGCAGCAGCTGGAATCAAACTACGATATCGTGTGTCAGGCACACTATCTTTGTAACCAATCAAGCCACAGGTATGTCGCAAGGAGGGGGTGAGATATAAAAGATTTAGTAAAATGTAATAAACCACTCATTTCTTGGAAGTAAGAAGATCATTGATCGGAAAATAAAGATTCTTAACTCCTGGCTAGGACTGAACCTTTACCTTCCGGTGTCAAAGCCTGTCACTCCCACTATCCATCATAACACCATTTGATAGGTGAAGTATAAATAACTATTCTTCTCTTTAAAACATTAAAATAAGTCATGAATGAAATACATACACTACCTTTATCCTGTATGATGGTATTCTTACGTTGATTGATTACGCTCTGGCTCAATCTTATAAGCTAAACTATAGTGTGTGACCTGGCGGTCTAGGAGTAAGGTGTCATACTTCTGGGCTGGGGTCCCGGGGTTCAATCCTCGGTCCCGAACAGATTTATATGATTACCAAACCCTTACTTCACCTTTGACAAGACGTGTATTAATCCCAACTTGTGAATGTGTGGAGTGCCAGGCCTCCACCGTGGTTCAGATCCCACGCTAAACTGTAGGTCCTCCATTTCATCTCACAATCACCCTACCATTACACATTAGCGTAAGTGCGCATAGCCCAAACGGGTAGTAAGACACGGTGCTAATTATAATAAACTTAGAGTGTATAGTGGTATAGTGGTCAGTGCACCTAACGACCAACCTGGAGATGCTGGTAGCATGGTTATTTTTCCCGAAAAGCGAATTACCCCAACGGTCACTATGGTCTGATTGATTAGGTTAATATAGATTTTAGATCGTGCCTGGCTCCATACCTATATAATGACTATCATCACATCACCTCACTGGGGGTATGAATGACTTATAGACAACAATGGGCAACGTTCTGTGTCACCAGAGCAGATAGAAGTCTACACACACACACACACACGTGACCTAACTAGATAGTACGTTATATCTTGCCCGGTCAAAGATGCTAAAAAAAATAGGTATAGCGGTATACAGACAGTTAAGGACAAATATGGAGCATAATAATCATTAATAAAGAAAAAATGGGAGTGCTAGAAAGGTAATTTACCTATTTTTAAACACACGGGGACAACAGGTCTAGTCAACCAAAGGACTAGTAGACCCATCTTATATTTAAATTCACACAAAAATAACATCTTAGAGATTTTTTTAAGTGGGAAAATAACAATGACCTAACAAGGAATCAGTCAACTGAAAAAAAAAATACAATCCTTCTTATTGAAGGAATCTATCCATCTTTGTGAACCGTGAACTTATATCTATATTTAAAAAGGTTAGGCTGTGGCTCATTTTTTAGCACTACCTTTTCAAACTATACGCATGTGTACTAATTACACTAAAGAGCTACGGAGGAAGAAGGTTTGCATTGAATGAGAGTTGTAAACCATTTAGGAAAAAACTCGGTATATTCGATCGGAATTCGAACACCTATCTCTCTGTCTTCGGCAGTCTAGTCAATTGAAAGGGTGACTATTTAGACTATGTGACCACTGAATAAGGCTGGAAATAAATTCATCAAAAGTATTGGTTAAAAAAAAGGCACAAATGATTATGTTAAATGGTGACCTCTGAAACCACCAATTTTCTTCTTGTTTAGTGAATATATAATTGTAGATAATAAAAAAAGGAAGCATCTTTTGCAAAGCTGGGTCATATCTATATTTGCACCCCTTAGTAATCCAGGCCCAGTAGTTTATTTATTGAAATCAGTCTCACAGCCTTTGATAACACCTTCACTTCCCTTGCCCAGCCTTGGTTCAACCATCAGCTAGTGAATGCAATATCTTCGACCAACAGAATTTACTGCTATTACATTAGTAACTTGTTGTGACTACACCAGTGGCTAAATACGTTTTGAGATGTGTAACTATGTGAAACAGGGCCCGGGAAACTGGTTATTCTATCATTTCTAGAACTAAGATGATTGGTAAAAAATGTACAGATATAAACAATCAGATTTGAAGGTGCAAATTAATAAATACACCAAATAACTATATAAGACAGTGTTCTCAAATTGTGGTGCATGCACTTAACCTCCAGAGGTATGTGAAAGATATCAAGGAGTACACAACGGGCCACTGAGTTTTATTAATCACAATAAACGTAAATTAACGCATATTTTGACAGGATATCATGGACTTTTATAAACTTTTCTTTCCCTCTGTCAAGGCTTTGTTTAACTTAGTTTTGGGAAAAATTTGAAATGACCGTTTATACTATACAGGATGTAAGGTATTTGTTTCCTTTCCTTTGGAAAACTGTAAGGGACATGCTATGCTATTTATAAAATCATGACCGTGAAAGTGGTAGGGGCCTACACGACTGGAGAAAGTTTGGCAAACACTGATGTGACTGATACAAAAATTGCACAATACTAATTTTGATGCTAGGAAATGAATAGTGTTTGGTGCCTTCGTCAGTATTTTACATGTATGTATGGAAACTGATATCGCACAAGTCTTATATGTATGCTATTACAAACTTTTTTTTTTTTTTTCAGATATACCAAAAAATTCTCCTTTGGACTACAAATCAAATTCGTCGTGTAGTAGTCCATCAAAAGGAGATATCCAAAAAAATTCAGATAGGTTTGTGTAAGGATATTTCATTACTTTTAGTCAGTAACATTTTAAATTTTAAAGCTGATATATTTTATCAAATATTTATAATCTTATCTTAATGCATAACATAATAATTTAAATCTTCTTTTCTATATAGTTGGTTTTAGGTATTTATATTTGTGTCCCTGATAATTTCTGAACCAATCAATAGATATCAACCAATCTTAGAACATATATTAACATTCACTAAGACAAGGTGGATCATGATAAATAACATTTGGTGTTAAAACTAAAATGCATGTGCCAGATTTTTTGGTCTGGCAGATATCCATATGCACATAAGGGACTTAATAACCCATCTCACCTCACAGAAAACACTTAACTCAAGAATTCAACTCAAACAAGACGTAGTTTCATGGTGCGGTTTTTCGTATTTTGATTTAAAAATCGTGGAATAGAGATTAGGGATTTTTTTTTACCATATTTCAGTAAATAGCACCGTTTTTTAAACATTAAAATTAAAAATAAATATTATATTAAACTTTTCCTTAATTTTTCTTTTGTCAAATGAAGAATGCGGAAAACTTCACTTAGATACATTCTACGACTCGAGCGCAATCATATAAATAGTTTCCTGGTTAAATAGCCATGAGATGGGCTCTTAAGTCTTCAGAAAATTTGAAATAATACGGACCACATGCATTTTTTTCACTTAAAAATGTACAAATAAATTGAGTATTTGGTTTTACTCGACCATATCCTCTAGTTTCCTATGACCAACTTCAAAATGTGATTGGGTGAAAAGGGAAGAGAAAGCGGTAGGTAATATTTTCTCCTCTAGGTTATCTGCTTACTTACACTAATACGATAGGGATGAGGTATGTTATAAGTTAAAGGAAGTCAAACCTTATTTGCATCAAGGGAGACTTAAAAACTATTTAACCCTTACACCCTTACACTCGTCATGGATTTGAGGATTCTAACTCACCAGTCATTCAGACTAGATGAGTTTGACATTTCACTCAGGAGATTTGAAAGACTAACTGTTATGTTAAATAATGTAGAGATTGAATTAAACATTTGTACACCCTCATTTTTTTCTAATTACTTATTAAGGAGTTTGTGAATTTTAATTTACTATAATTACACTAGTCAACAAATTTCAATTTTTTTTTCTCCGTAAAATGGATAAAATTAGCTGGGTTTTTTTCTACCAAAATCAGGTCTGCTGATTACAAAAATTGTAAACAAAAATTCACAGCACGTACACTTTTTATTTTCCAAAACTATATTCCAGGTTATTAAAAAATAATATTATCACCTGCCTATGTTAAGAAAGTTGGAGTGTTTGAAAGTGTTTGCCATAGATTTCACGTTTAAAAATAGGCGAATACAACCTACATTATACACAGATTAATAATTTCTGACAGTATTCTAGTCATTACATTTTATTTGCAAGGGAACTATATTAAGATGATCGAATCCATTAACTTATGGTATTTTTTTAATGTGGTGTTTCATCTTCCCTAGGTATAAACCAGCAGTAATCGCCCATCATTGATTGGTCCCACCTTCCTTGATACCATTGTTTCATAATTGCTTTGATAAAACCATTCCCCTTGTCCCATATACCGGGGGAAGTGAAGTTTGCGGTATTTCGCTTATGAAAATGAACCACAAAGATGAAATAAAATCTCACCCTCTAATAAGCAAAATTCAAAGGCCACATTTTAATAAAAGAGAATTATGTCAACTTTTATGTTTTTATGTACATTTTAGAAAAAAGAAACTGTCAATTTAATAGAGATATGACATGATGGAACTTTTTCAATACTGAAGCTGATGAAGCTCATAATGATCCAAGAAAAATAGTTGATGTTACCAAAACCTTGTTGACTAGTGTTATTAATCATATATGAAATTAATGAGGTATAAGGGAGAATAATAATGTTATATATATATATATATATATATATATAACATTATATAACATTATTATATATAACATTATATATATTATATAACATTATATATATATTATATATATAAAATTATATATATATATATATATTATAATATACTTCCGGCTAGTTTTTTGAATAAAAGAACCAAAAGGTGTGAGAAACAGCAATGCACTTCTTTCAGCCATCCCGGGTTTCACTATGCCCTGCTATGTCCACAGATGTTCCTTGCCGTTTGGGACACCGGTTCCCGTCCTGCCCGTCCGCAACAATCTACGCCGACCCAACTCCAGCCATTTCCCTCAGTCGCGGTTTCAGTTCCGGAAAGGGATCGCATCGAAATGCACATGGAAGTGCACGGCCATTGTGTTTATCATTCTGTCGATAGTCCTAGCTGCGGCACTGGTGTATATGTCAGGTGAAGTGTGTTTTGTTAAATACTTGCTATTTACAGTCATAAGAAGAACCTCATACTACAGCTAAAAAATTATCTATATTAAATTTACATATTAAAACAACAAGTTGTATGAACTGCATTTGTAACTTTAACTGTAACTGTCAGAAGTTGTATTTTCTCAAAGGACCTCCTTAAGAAAATTGTAGTATAGCCTAACAGAAACAGGATAGCATAGCTGAACAGTTAATGTTCATTAAATTTTCGTTGTTTATAAACTGAGAGTAAAGACCACATTCAATTTGTTCACTCTACTGGAGAAACATCTTTGTAGCATCCATTTATATATTTAAAAAAAACTGTATTCTTTGGATTGTGCTTTTCTTTGAACCAAATAATAGATTGAATGGGTCTCCAAAACTCAGCCACAATAGGTACTTTTTTATATCTAGACTGTGATCTCATTTTCCTTTTTTTAACATCGTATCTTACTACCTGTTCAGGTTATACTCATGCACTAATTACGCTAATGAGTTTGGGGTGAGGAAGGTTGAGTTTTGAATTTAGAATAATTGTGCCCGAATTTTTGTGGGATGGAAAGGGAAAAACCATTTAGAAAAAAACACCCTCTGTACACCCAATCAGAATAGAACCACGCTCTCCCCACCATCGGCAGTCTAGTCTATTGTGAGAGAGACGCCTTAGACCATGAGGCCACTGAGGCAGGTTTTCCTTTGTTTAATACAGTAATTTAGTTTATGCAAATTTATTTTATATTGCTGTTTTAGGTCCTTTGTAATATCTGGATTAAACGAAATGTACAAAACTGTTCCATTGATAGGATTCACGCCATAATTTGTGTTTACTTGGAGATGCAATAACTCATGAATAATTATAATGAATACAGTTTGTACAAAAATACAATTTTTTAATAACTAAATATAAGCTACACCAGGAGAGATATTAACACCTTATTTATATAAACTCATAAAATATACACGAGAGAAAACTATTTTTAGTTATTATTGTGGATATTTATAAACAAGTACAGATTGTAATAAATTCACCACCTCAATTTATACTATAAAAATATCCTCTTATCTTCATTTATTTTTTATTTTTACATCTGACCCAGAAACTAAAATAAAAGTCTAATTTGGCCCACATATCTAGAAGTTTGGAGAAAGACAATAATGAGTGTTATCATAAAAGATAATGTTGATTGAATGAATACTTTATAAATTTTCAAAGAATATTGACATAAAAACAATGATTAAAATTGTATATAAAAGTGAAAAATAATATAAGTTCATAAATGGCATAGTAGTTGCAGGATCAGCTATGTGTGTCAGTGTGTGAATACAAAAGATGGATGTGATATTGGGAATAGGTAACGGGAGGTTTTAGAGTATGGTACCCAATGAAACTTAAGGATGACACTGTATCAAAACTCAAAAAACTTAAAAGAGAAATTCAATTTTCAAAAATTTGTCAGGGAAGGACTACAAATAGCTTCTAGAGACATCTAATTTTTGAAAAAAATTCTAGGCAAGTATCACTTATTAAATGGTTTCTAGAGGCATTCAATTTTTAAAATAAATACTTATAGGGGACCGCTCCAAATAGCTTCTATATACATATGATAATTATTATTTTTAATCAAAGTGAGACTTCTCCAATTAGCTCCTAGCAACATTCAATTTTCAAAAATGTGTTGGAAGGTAGACTACTTTCAATATCTTTTAAAGTCACTCAATTTTTCAAATAATTCCAGGGGAGGTTCATTCCAAATAGCTTCTAAAGGCATACAATTTTAAAAATATGCCTGTGGAAGACCAATTCTAATAGCTTTTAGAGTCATATAATTTTCACAAAAAAAAAGTGAACAACAATCTAAATATCTTTTAGGGCATTCAAAATTCCAAAAGAATTCTCGATGAAGACCACTTCAAATAGAGTCTAGCAAATCTAATTTATAGAAAGAAAAAATCTGGTCATCACTTCTTAAAATATATTTTAGAAGCATCAAAATTTTCAAAATTTGGTCAAATGAGGGCCACTCCAAAAATCATCTAAGATTATACAAATTTCAAAAAACTAGAAGGGAATACTATTCAAATATCTGTTAAAAGAATATAGTTTTTAAAAATTCTCCAAATTACGGCAAATAGCTTCTAGAAGCCTCCAATTTTCTAACTTTAACTGAGGGAGAAGAGGATAGAAAGTCCTTAAAAACCTTTTTGTTACTTGCTTGCTATCCCTTACACAAACAAGGTTCCACCACTAATGTATAAAACTACTATAATCTTATTTCTTAGGATTTTATAGTAAGTCTAAGCATGATGTCATAAACTTACAATTTTTAACCAGCCTGCACCCCTCCAAACTTAAATTCTCCCTAAGCCCATGCGTGTGTTTTATACTTAATATATAATCAAAATGGTATTAAGATTATGCTCTGATAGGATACATATAAATAAGCTTATATTCTGCTTGTAGTGCTCTGAATGTTAACAGACTTAAATATTTGTATGGTTACTTGTAAACCCAGATTTTGAGATCGTGGAGACCCAGATAGTGGAGTGCTATAAGAATACTATGTATAAATATTAATGAGAACTAAATTGTGAAATATTGCAAAGTGAAGTGGGTATGCAAAAATTGGAAGGTCTGCTACCTGTAAATATAATTTATTTTTCTCTATTAACCATTAAATCATTTTAAACATTAAATCAAAACTATTTTTATTTAAAATAGGTTGTTAGATCTACTACTCCATGACTAGCACATGAATTTAACTTTCTAATTAAAGTACGAAGATATATAATTATCACTATCTCAGAATTACGATATAATTATATTTTACTCTAACAAATAAATAGTTAAAAGTATAATGCTTACATATTTCATAATTAATGGTTTAATTGAATTTGTATGTGACATAGTTATCTTTATTTTGCAGCAGTAAACCTGCTGAACTGGTCATATCAGAGTGCCAAAGCTTGCACTGTTCTAGTTGGTGAGAGCACGGAAGTTTTCCCCAAACCATCGTCTACGGAAGGTAACCGCAATGCGTCAAACCGGCCTCGGCCACCTTCAGGTGGAGGTAAATTTCTAGAGCCAGATCCATCGTATAGTAAAGTATACCCACCATCACCACCGCACCTCCGTTGGCGTAGATCTGCTAACCAGCATGTTTTTGATCCACTTTTGTCCTCAACTTCTGATAGTGTCTCTCAAGCACATAGTGACGATGATAGTGATGATGATAATGTAGCTGTTGATGTCCGTGATGTGCATGATGATGAGATAACTTCTTCTGGTAGTCAACTGCATGATGCGTCAGGGGTTGTCAGTGTTCCAGTGAATGTTTCAAATGTTAATGTGACTAAAGAAGCAGACTCCTTGCATGCTTTTGTGTCTGTCCCGCTTATCATTACAGTCACAAACTTTTCTGATGCTGCCTTTGGAAGGCACAAAAATAAAGACACGTTGATCGATGACGTCGGTAGTGATTTCTCACCGCTCAAAGATACTGTCCATCAGAATCAGAATGGTAAATTAAAAGACTTGAGTTCAGATGAAATTCAGCATGATTATCCTGTTTTTGCTTATGGTCAGGATGAGGTAGAGATCGTCAAACTCAATAATAATCACGAATCCGTTACTTTGAAAACGGGAGGTGGCTTGCCACAACACACTAGTCCAGATGCAAATAAACTTAATAATGAAGTTGCGGAAAATATCCCATCATTTGGTTTATCGATGTTTGATGACAATACTGAAAAGTTTGGATCTGCTCGAGACACTACAGCCAAAACAATAATCACAACAACATATTTGTCTGCTTATCAGTTTGATGCGACCACTATGCAATACAAAGAGGATATAAAATCAGACATTTCTTCAGTAAACACTGCAATAGAAAATCCTTCCAAATCAAAGACATTTGAAGGGTTAAACTTGCATGATAACGGTTTTCTGACTTCGCATGTGAATGAATTAACATTACAGCATAATACAGAGAGTGTTTCTAACAGGAATGTTGTGCCACATGAAGAACCACAGAAGCCTCCTAGTTTAGAGAATGTGAATGTGAATGAACCTTCACTAACAGCCTTTCCAAGAATTGATGTGCTGTCCATACCTACCGATCTGAATGGATCTTCCAGACATGCTAAAAGGGTCCTTGTGAATGTCACGATCGCCACTGAAAATGTCAATTTAGACAGCAAAACAGGCCAGCACTCCAATTCCAACCAGCCCGTTTATGTTTTGTCAGTGTCTGTACCCACTGATGGTGATTCTGACAGCCTCCCTGGTATTAACATAAGTCCACCTGTCCAGAATGCTCCCGTAGTGTCACTTGAAATCAAGAATGACAACAGTACCACAACCACTAAGACAGAACCTCCCTCGACTATCCTCCCCACAATTCTACCCTTTCATCTGTGGGGTGGGGTTTGTGAATGCTCTTGCCCTTGTTTGGAGAACAATAACACTGATGAAGAGGGTTCTGGGTTTCGGGAATCTGATTCAAACGTTATTGCAGGGAATGAAACAGCAGTGGCCCTGAAAAATACCATCGATGATACGGCACACTTTCAGGAGCTCAGAGACTCAGAAGGATTGTTTCATGGAAACACCACAGAGGACTATGATCTAGATGATTCAACAGAAATAAATCAAACTTTGATACTTAATGATACAATTTCAACCATTTCTCCAGAACTTTCTACAACGCTAGAAAGTATGGGTAGCACGGAATTATTCACCACAGAAAACACATTTCCTGAAAAATTAGAAACAACATCTATACATCCTATTGAAGATTATGATGTGAGTAGAGGGGGTAAGACAGAAACAACTATGGAGGTGAACAGCTATCCGAGTACAGAGGAACAAGTAACAGAAACAACTACAGAAATGGCGAGTTCCTCCATGAGAGGGGTAATCTGTCCAGTGGTGCCATCTACCACACCACCACCACCACTCATCTTGGTACTAGAAGGTGAGCCCAGTTATTGTAGTCATACTCTCAACTGTAGACTAACTGAATCTAACTAGCGCTTCAGCCATCACTCACCAAGTTTGCTTCCCATTATATTACTATTATGTAATCTATACCTGCAGTTGCATTAGTTTATTATAACCTTATTTAATAATGGATATCTTGTTTCAGTAATCCATTGAATAAATTTTTTTTTTTATCTTTGAAGTGTCACAAACATGTTAATAGGGCCTACTTGTTGAAATACATTTTTTCAAGCCGAAACAAAATTTCACTCATGATGAACATAAAACTCATTCACTAATGGTAAAACAATTATATTAACATCCAAGCATACTTTGTATAACTGAATGAATATAATCTAATAATATATTATGATGATATATTAGCTATCATCAACTTTAAGATGTATCAGATATACATGTGTGTTTAAGACTCAAAATAATACTAATTTCCATAGGAATTAATTTTCTTGTGTTAGATATAAAATATTGTTTGGTATCAGTCCATAAGGTTTCTGTTTTTGCATAGCTATGGTGATTTTGTGATGTCCTATAGGTTTTCCCCAAATCTTCTTGTTTTTATTTTGGGAGGCAAGGACTATCTGATGGGGACCCCGACCCCCATATTTCTATCTAGATTCAAAACTTATGTATGAATATATTTTAAGTTATTGTTCAATTAAAGGAACTAGCCCATGCCCATAGTGGGCAATTTATATTTATCAAGTAGTCTCAACACAACATAAAAAAAAATAGCTATCATTATTACCTACTGTCCTCTAATTAACCAATTTTAGGATGTTAAGGTATATTTATTAATCATGATACAACAGGAATGTTAAAAAGGATTATAAGTGCCCAAAATGAGTTTTGGTTTTCCCAAATACAACCTAAGCATTAAAAACATTTGTTTTTTCCCTAAACTAACAAATGGTTATATTTTAAATGTATTTTGTTGTTATTTTTCGGGTTATTATCAATACCTAAAAGAGTGAATGAGTTTGTCTGTCCTGAACATTACGCGATATCTACCACACACAGAGGGCTGAAATTTTAAAATTAGTAACTCCTCTGCACAAACATTTGCATCTCAAAGCTGGACTTTAAATATTTTATTTTATTTTTTAAATGTATTAAAAACTGGGCCAGGAGAAATATTTATTATTTTAAAATCCTAATCATATTATTTGGAATGATTAGTATGAAAAAGTTGGCAAATAAAAGAAACAGACCCCCTACCATTATTTATAAAACCTATGACCGAATATTTTAGGTATTTCTAGTAAAAATTGTCTTCAAAGTTTTCACAGCAGGGTGTTCAAATGGTTCAGAATCCCCTACAGCTAGGAGTTCCCACACACTAATAATTAATTCATTATATTAGGTATCTTTAGTTAGCAACACAAAATAATCGACCATCTTTTCACTTCTGTAAAAAAAATTATAGTATTAAAACTAACTTTTAACTTACAATTTAATTATGGTTGGGAGTATGGCTTTGCATTATTAAAACTCAAATGTTCACTTAACAATTTACCATATTCTAATGACAAATGTAAGAAAAGCATGTTGAAAATTAAATTGCTTGGTTTCTAACTGTGGTACTAGTATTCCTTTAACATTGCATATACCTGTATTAATATTTAGCATAAACAGCTCTACTCATTTGTATGTAACTGTAACTAGATCTGTGTTATTAGATTAGTTGACTACCATTACTAATTTGGAACATAGCACTGTTATTATCGCATGAAACATAAACTAGTTTAGGTATCCATGTTATGCTTGATGTGGTTCTGGTGTTTATTAATCTACTAATTGAATGAAAGTGTTTACATAATAAATTAAAATAAATTTGACATGAAATATAATTATCTAAAGTATTTATTCATTTTATAAAAATAGAGTATTGCATTTGTGTGTACTTTAGCTTTGGTTAAAATGCATTTCACTTAATTTTATGAGTAAATTTGGGTGAATCATTTATTGTTATATTTATATATAGGATACTGTACTTAAAATGTTTACATACAAATGAATTTCCAATTTAAAACTATGTCACACTTTGCACTTGTGTCTGTAACATACCTCAAAATATTCATTAGAGTGTGAAAACTTTAATAAATTTTGTTAGCACCGCGTCATATTGCCCGTTCGAGTTACACACTTAAGTAATAATTACACTAATGGGCTAATAATTGGGAAGGTTGAACATAGAGGAAGTGAACCCGTATTTGGGTGGAGGGAGAATGAAAAACCATTTAGGAAAAATCACCCCCAGTTCACCTGAGCGAGATTCAAACTTCTATCTCCTCGCCCTCATCAGTCTAGCTCAACACGAAACTACTGCATTAGCTAACCACACCACTGAAGCCGGTTTTAATTTTTAATCTATTTTTATTATTTTTTTGATGTGACTCTGGTAAATAGGATGGAAGGATAGGGGCTTACACACAGAAAAAACTTTTAGGCGTGGTAGAAATTTTAAATTTAGCAGGCAGGTAGAAGATCAACTCCAGATAGTCAAATAATTCTTAAATTAACCAAATAAGTCTAAAATTTGAAAGATCTAAATGTTGCTAGAAAATGAGGATAGAAGGGGATTTAAAATTTCCCAAACTAATATAAATATATATTAATACTTAGGTAGAAAACTGAAACTTAGAAAGAAGGTTAAGAGACCACTTCAAATAACCAAAAGGGCCTGAAAATTTTAAATTTTAAATGGGACCCTAGGAAATAGGGGAGGGGTGGAGGTGTATTAAAATAAAATAAAAACTATTTTAGGTATCGTATAAAACTTAAATTTAGCAAGCAGATAAAGGACACATAAAGATTACAAAATAAATCTTAAGATTTTAAATTTATAAGTGGGAGTTGATAAATGGTGTTGGTTGGGAGGATGGTGTGAGATGGGGGAGTGAGAGGGGATGTTACTCATAATTTCCAAGACCATTATAAATAAATACTTCTCTGTGTTCTCTTAACTAAAATCTGTCAAGTAGGTATAACACATACAATTTTGAGCATCTTGAATTTTAAAATGGATCACTGGAAAATAGTGGGGTAGGAGAGAGGAATATAAGTAGAAAAAAATACCTTTCATAGAGGTATAAAATAATAATTATCCATGAATGTATGGGTATTAGGCCAACTCCAGTAACAAATTATGGTACATTTCATTTTTCAGGGAAAATTACTTAGAGGACACTTTATTTAAGCAGATACCCCCAATTTGATCATATCTCCGCAACCCTTTGAGATACGAAATAACTTACTGTAGCAAATAAATAAGTAAAATCTATTTAAAATATATTTTAACTACTTTTCTGTGTTGTCTTTACCCATTTTAAACTTAATAGGCTTTATATTTTTATTAGATTTACTTTTTTCACATTTCTATTATTACCGTTTTAATCCTTCTTTCCTTTTTACGTACCCTTTTTTGTAAAAGGTTTTATTAGATTTAATTCTTATCCTTTTCGCCCTTTTTTTAACTATTTTATCTTAAGATATCTATCATGGGGAAAACTTCGTGTAAAATGATGTAAAAAATCCAAAAAGTGTTAAAAGTTAATCTCATCCAATTTTTAAAAAAAAGATAAAAAAGAAGCTAAAATTGTAAATAAAAGATAAAAGGGTAAAATGGGCAAAAAGGGCTTTAAGGGTAAAATGGCAAATAAGGGTACAAGGGAAAAAATTACTGTAGGGGCCCAATGTGCATAAAGGGCAAAAAGGATAAAAGCAATATTAAGAGTGGCAAGTGCCATAAGGGTAAAAAGTTTAAAAAGGTGAAAAAGGATAAACAGAGTAAAAGGTGAAGCTTAAAAGTTGCAAAATAATGCTTAAAAAATTGATGGCATTTCTTTTATCCTTTTTACCCTTTTAACCCTTTTAATCCTTTTCACACTCTTTACCCTTTTTACATGCCTCATTTTTTAAATATTGATAAAATTTACTTTTTCAGCCTCTTTTCCCTTTTTTTACTATTTATACCATAAACTATTACAGGCACTTCAGGCTAGTAATATTATAATAGTTGAATTGGTTAATTACTATAATGTGTGTAGTAAGACTTGATTAAAGTTAAAACGATATTTTAGAAATAATAACCAAGGTTTTTTAATGATAGACAATATTGAAATTGAAATAATGTTTGTGTGCGTGTTGTGTAATGAAATCAACAAATGAGTTTCATATTTCTTTGTATTTTAAAATATGTTCCTCTACTTTTTTTAAATAGATATGAACATTAAATTTCTGAATCTAGAAAGATCCATCTAATCTCTCAGCCATTGGGTGCAATCCGTCCAATATTCCCTCTATCATTTTTACTACATTATGTATAGTTAGTGTTAATAATAGAGTTGGCCACACAAGTAGGGCTCCCAAGTTAGCTGGTTGAGTAAATGCAAGCCTGACTTTGACCAGCTTGAATCCTGGTCGGTTGATTGCATATTTTTCCTGAATCTGAAGTGAAATGATAGAAGTAAGGCGGGGCTAATCAAGGTTTTGCCCCCTCCCCCCAACCTCTCTCTTCTGACATGTGTTATAGAGATCCCAGCATGGCCTATATAAATTATGGAAAATATAAAATATTTATTTATATTTCAGCTGTGTTTATACCATAGCTAAGACAATTTGAATGAAGCCATAGATGAATCATTGTTGTTTAAATTATGTGCTGACTCCTAGTTGGCACGTGTGACATGCAGAATGCTACAATGAAACTTTATTGCGTCTAAATCATACTGATTGAGCATGCACCAAGCAGTTGGTTACAGACCTCTCTTAGTGGGGTATCATTTTATTAGGTGTGATTGCGTGTTGGTTAACTTGGTTTTTAACATAAAGTGAGTGGCAAATTACAAAGTATATGTGTGAGAAGAGCTTCTGCTTGAGGTATTATAATTATTACCATACATATATAATATTATGTTTGATTGAATTTACATTTACCTGTAAAGTTTATTATATTTTATTCACCCGTATGTTTGATCATGTATGTCAATCTATCCTATTCTGTCACTTGCTAGATGGGTTAATGTTATTGAGACTGATTCAATGTACCTGATGTTCGCTAGACACAGACCAACAAAACATTTAACAACCACAGTGGCTTGGCCGATCACTTCAAATTATGTGTTCTATATTCAACTACATAACTTTATATCAACCCTAGTTTTTTTTATTAATTGTTACGTTTATCAGCTCATGGGCTATTAACGGCTTAATCTAATGGGATAGGGATGAGAAAGACAGTTAGGAGGAAGTGAATCTGAATTTGCGTGGAGGTGGTTGAGTAAAGATGGAAAAATTGCAGTGATAAATAACACCCTCAGTTCACCCGGCCGAGATTCGAACCTCGACCTCCCCATCAATGGTTAACAAAGGGTTTTGAGCCAATAACTCTACCCCTAGACCACCGCTGTGGGTGAGTAAATACATAGGCCAATATGCTAGAACGGTTCTTATCATACCCTAATAAAGTTATGTGTTTAGGGCTAGTGGAGTGTCATTGGAAAAAATTGTTTTTTTATATTACAATTTTTATTTGGAAACTGTTGCCCCCGCCCCCCTCCCCACAACCCCCCACCGGCTCTAAAACATTCCACCGCCACCATTCCCTTATAAGGTAGGCAAGAAACTATGCATATAACTCAAAAAACAGAAACTCAGTACCTACTTAATCCATCTTCACTAACTTTCTCCACACTCCCCTATCCTTGCATACTCCCTTCGCTTCAATAACATATATACATTGAGGCATACATGCTCTTTTATTCTTAAACTCATAATGTTTCTCTTTTCCACACATTTGTCTACCACATTTAGCCACGTCTTACATGACCTACCTCTTACTTTTGATCCCCACACTCTACCTTCATATATTTGTATTTGTTACTCGATCCACACCCATTCTCTCAACATGCCCAAACCAATGTAGGACTTTTATTTCACTTTGAGCTATTGGATTACATTTCAAACTTCACTCCTCATCCTATTTATTAAATTAGGCCATTATTCACCCTGTCACTATCAGAGATAGGCATGCACTAGCTTGCCTGAACTTGACCTAAAATATCAATGCTTCTTTCCCAATCAGGTGCACCAAAAGTGCTTTATCCATTAAATGGTTTCCTATCCTCTTTGCCAAATAATGCTGCTGCATTTTCTTAAAACTTCTCCCATCCTTTTATATCAGAATATTTAGATATTAATATTCAAAACAATGAATACTAAAAAATGATGTAAAAAATCTTTCACAAACAAACCTCAGTGTTTAAGTCTCTCGTCGACCAGGGCAAAAAAAGCTTCAGCTATTGTGATTAATAGAATTATATAGAAAACATTTTTTTAAAGATCCTTACTAAAGTGTGCACATCCACCTTGTATATTAATTAATTTTGTCACATCAACAAACATTTTAATTTTACTTTTAATAACAATTTTTATCAGTAGAAAAGTCACATAATATATTTTAATATAAAAATAATTAGTTTTGGAAATATATAATCTACTAACATATTTTTACTAACGTTGCAGGTGCTAAAACATTTCCAGCAAGATCTTTCCCACCTGATGGAACAACATTTTCTCAAATTTCATTGGGTCAAAAGTTATCGAAAGACATTCCTGCGTACAGTTACTGGAATATGCAATTTTACCAATCAGAAGCCGCCTATGTAAAGTTTGATTATAGTATTCCTAGAGGAGCCAGTATAGGAGTGTATGCACGAAGAAATGCTCTCCCAACCCACACACAGTATGACATCCTTGAGGTGTTGAGCGGTTTCAAGGCCAGAAGTACTAGGGGTTCACATGTAAGTGTTGTCATTATTGTATTACTTAATGTTATTTTTACAGACACAAACCTATATTTGTACATAATATTAAAAACTGTTTTAACTTAGGCTAGGACACCACTAAGTATACAAACTCTGAACAAAAATTCAATACTGGACAAGCTGAGATACCCACATTGGTGGGCAGACGGGCTATACGCCAAGCTCTAGTTTAGCTTTCTCTTTATTGGGTTCGACTTATTGAGGTTGGATTTTTCATAAATTGTTTCCCTACATCTGCAGGGATAAGAAAGGTGAAACCAACTTTTTATACACTTTTTCATTTATACCTGTAGGATAAATAAATATATTTTTTCATCATGAGCCACCCCAGGTAGGCATCTCCTTGTAATAAAATATAATCCTGGGAGTTTTTATTTTTACTAATATGATTACGCCTTTTTAACTTAAATATCTCGAACTGAAAAATTTTTGACTAAATGAAATATACATGTTTTAAAATGGATAAAGTTATTTAGTCAGTTATTCTTAGTGGCAGGGGTGGGGTGGGGTGGGGAGGAAGGGTAATTGTTTAATTTGTATTTAATCTTAAATAGGACACCATATAGTTTCAAAATTCATTTTCCTAATAGTAAGTGTTTGCTAAGAAGGCTAAAACTTTCTTCACTTTTTGGGATGTGAGGGGGAGTGAGGAGGCTAGTCATTGTGCATGCCAGATTTCAAATATTTTCCAGAGGAAGACCACTTCATCTTATTCTAGAAACATTTAATTAAAAACTAGATCCAAGTGAGGCCCAGTCTAAATAAATTCTAAGGGTAAGGGTAACCTTTTTGGGGAAGGAAACTCCAACTTCACCTTCATTGGATGTAGTAGATTTGTATACTTACTACTGTGTAACTTGATTACTTTCTACTCTTGGCTGAACTCACATCACAAGTGGAATAATGACTTTGTGGTCCTATCCATGATGGTTCATGCTGAAGTATCCCAACAAAAAATTGTTAGGATTTTTTTTTTGCATCAAAGACACATATCTTTAAGTAATTTAAAATGTTTCAAGGAATAATTAAGGTTATAGCTTGTATGAATTGTGTAGGACTCCAAACCCATTTAAAAAATCGAGAAAATTATTTTATATATTTTTTTGCCAGGAAAACTGGGAATTATGTTTGAATTTTAGTCTAGAGTTTGAGTGGTCACCCTGGTAAAGTAGCTTAATGTAAAAGTTATCCTCATGTTTTAAATGGAAGCCATCATGATGCTGTTTACTTAACTTAAGAGTTGGGACTTTTACATTACATGAATGTTTAAGTGAACGGTACCACTTGTCCAAGCTAGCCATTCATGTTGTGTCCAACATCAACAAGGCTATAGATTACTTTAGTTGTTTGTTTATGGTATCTAGATGACTTCTTATTAGAATAGTTTGTCTGCGTCTTGGGGACTCTAAAACATTGTAGCCTCTTTTTACTCTTTATTTTGTTTATCCAATAAGCTTGTATTGTAAGTACTTACTGTCTAATCAGCCCTAAATACTTGGGTTTCATTTGAGTCAGACAGTCTAAATTCATTGTCTGTTTTGCACAAGTTGTTAAGCTACGTTATGTAAATCCTGATTACAAACTAGTTTATTTACACTAGGTGAGCGTTACATGAACATTAAGTTAGTTGTAGTCCCAGTATCAACAGGACTTTATGTTATGTGTATTTCTTTTACTAGAATCCTAGAATATCATAAATCACAACTTCCCTAAGAGGAGGCAGGTGACCACTACCTGTGAACACCATGTTGTTTAAGATGAGTTCTATGTATGTGTAATCTTAAAGAATATGAGGCACTAAACACTAGATAATTAAAATTGAATCATCTATCAGTGATTTTTCATTTTATGTTTAACACATGTTTAGGGTTACCCTTTAACTTTGTCATATTTGTTTTCTATGCCCTGTACTCAAAATTATTTTTGGATATATATTATATACCTTATATATCTTATAAAAAAAACTAAATTTCATCTTAGGTAGTAAAACTTTTTTTAGTTAAAATAGCTATACTACTTATTAAGATTTATTGATTAATAATTTCACCCCCCACCCCTCCCAAAAAACTTTGAAAAATTGCACCAATTGAAATTTTCTTCAAAGTGGACAGTTCTAGACCTTGAAATTTGGATGCACAGCCAATCAGCATTTTAAGACTATATTTTGGTATCTTAACATTGTTGGCTACAGCAAAACTGTCACATGCTCATAAATCACTAGCTTATAGAAGCACATGTAATACAAAATATTTTAATTATATTCTAGTGGTGATAATATTTTTAATAAGATTGGATGGCATTCATTTTCTTAAACACGTATAAACATTTAACATACCAACTTAATTCTAGAGCAAACACAATATCAAGTCCTCTATCTCTAAATTAATTGTGTTGAAAGAGAGAACCCCAATTCATGAACAATACCTTTTTAACCATGGTAATAATTTAACACAGGACCCTCAATTCAGTATATGAAGATACTCTACTGAGGAAACTAAGGAGTCTGACGATTATAATGAAAACTAAAGTAAATATCATGTTTGGTTTTAGCCGACTGTTAAAAAAGAAGTAACCCACTTCATGGACCCCGGCCACTGGTTCTTGTCCCTTTACAATGACGACGGAGACCCGCAAGAAGTGTCGTTCATTGCTGTGGTGGCCGAAGACATGACACAGAACTGCCCCAATGGCTGTAGTGGCAAGGGCGAGTGCCTACTGGCGCATTGTCAGTGTAACCCTGGCTTTGGAGGAGAAGACTGTAGTGAAAGTAAGTAAATAGTCTATCCCTGTTGCAAGGACATGAGCATCACCTAACTTTCCACTTAAAAGTGCAAGTCACATCACACCCATAGCAATGCTTCTTAGTACAAGGCTTACTGGTCCAAAATGGCATGCCTTTAAACAATCAGTTTCAGTTTTCACCTTTTATCTATACCATTTTCACTACAATAATGCTACAAAATATTTGTAAATGATAATAATAATAATAATAATAATAATAATAATAAAGATATGAGGATTATGATGATAAAGATTCAAACTAAAAATCAGTATAAGAATCAGAGGTTATACACAAAGAGAAAATAGAGAAACTCTGGAAATGTAATTGTATTTGGTGTGACAGAGAGAACTCAGGGAAATTATAGCAAGTCACTGGAATTTTCAGGTGTATACCGCATTTGAAATAACCTATTAATAATTAAGTAGAAGAGCATAAAGCCCATTGTAAACTTTAATTTTTATCTCAAATTCATGCTATTTTGAGAATATCATTGATATAATTAATTGTCTTTAATAACTCTTGTGTCAAGAATTTAATAGAACACAATTAAAATGATGAGAGTTTTGCGTGAATTACTAGAAAAAGTGTGTAATTTTTTTGTTTTGAAAACCTAGAAAAATTAAAGAATTTCAAAATAAATAAAACCAAGTTGTCATCACCCTACTTGGTGGAAAATCACCCCAAGTAAGCTTTATTGCTTGTCCAAATCCTAGGTGCTGTAGTTAAACTAAGCAACATTTTAGACGTTTTGGATTTGTGTGTACATCTGGAGTTATAAAAAAAAAATGTAAAGACCCCAACCAATTTTTTAGAAGCTCTATCAATAGTGGACATACCCACTTCAGTGTGAACATGGTCTGAGGCACTACTTTCACAGTAGACTAGACTGTCAATGATGGGGAGATCATGGTTTAGATCTTGATCGGGTGTAATGAGAGTGTTTTTCCAAAATGGTTTTCCACTCTCCCTCCACACAAATATGGGTACAATTTGAACTTCAATATCCTCGTTATCGGCAGTTTAGTCTACTGAGAGAGTAGTGCCTTAGACTATGGAACCACCAAAGTGGCTAATATAAAACTAAAATAATCTGTGAGTACATAATATGATTACTTTCAAATTGTAACAGTTAAAAACAATTCAAAATAGGTACATCAAACGATTTAGGCACTATCTTAAGTATAATTTACTACAAAGAAGGGCAACTCTCTTAACGGCAAAATAAACATACAAAACAATACAATTTCATAGCTTTTTCAAGTATTTTTTGTCCAGGCAATTTTTGTTTTCACTTATTTTGTTATCTATATATAAACAATATTTTATTGTACAATAGAAAAAATTATTCAAAAAAAAAAAATCTGTAGCTAAATTGTTTGCAGGTAGAAGTGTTGCGCCTTTAGCTTTGTCTGTTGGTGGAGGGTGGCTATGACATGTTGCATGTGTTTGTAGGTGTGTGTCCGGTTCTGTGCAGTCAGCGAGGGGAGTACATCAACGGTGAATGTCAGTGTAACCCTGGGTGGAAGGGCAAGGAGTGCAGTTTGAGGCACGACGAGTGCGAGGTGCCTGACTGTAATGGTCACGGACACTGCGTTAATGGAAAATGTGCCTGTGTTAGAGGGTATATGGGCAAGTTTTGTGACGAAGGTGACTATTTAAAACTAGTCTCACCTTATGCTTTATTATTATTCCATTTTAATTTAGCTACAAAATAGTTCAGAAGAATCACATTTCAATTAAATAGTTCTATAATATTAATATTTATAATTTACAACTGTCTTGATTCTTTAATTACTAATGATAGGATAAGTTTCTTTATTTTAAGAGGTAGAAGATTTTAGGGGAGGGAAAGGGTATGCTAAGCTTTAAATTTGTTTTTGAATTTTTCTTTGTTCACATGAGTAAATTTCAGTAAGGTTAAGTTTAAATAACCATCTTATTACATGAATCAGTCAATAACTAAGTGTGTTAACGTGTGATGGAGAGGAGTGCAAGTTAAGGTCAGTATTTTTACAGATTTTATAGCAAAAAACCTTTTTTACCAAATTAAATAAATTATTGCTTCCGTAAGTTTAATTTTCTTCATCACATCTTAATACCTGTTTGAGCTATATGCATGTGTACTTATTACACTTATGTACAAGGGATAGGAAAGGTTGAGTTTATAGGAAGTGTATCCACATATGTGTGGAGGGAAAGTATAAAACCATTTAGTAAAAACCACCCTCAGAACAGCCGGCCGGGTTTCTCCCTGCCATTGATAGTCTTGTGACTAGTCTATTTTGAAAGTGAAGCCTTAGACTATGCAGCCACTGAAGCAGGTCTACAGATTGTATTAACAACAATCTTGAATATTTCGAATTCTGCAATGTCCATGAAAAATATCAAACAACTATGTACTGTAAAACTTATTATGAATACAATTTTACTTAAAATTTCTACTAAAGCAGAAGTTTATTTACTTTTGCACAAAAAAGTCACTATAAAAACTGCATAAATACTCTTACCTCTTGTTCCCTTTCACTCTACCTTAAACCAAATAAAAAAAATTGATCATTGTTTAATTTACACATCCGTGGTTGTCAACAGTGGACTGCCCGCACCCCACATGTTCTGGCCATGGTTTCTGCGCGGACGGTGTGTGCATCTGCAAAAAGGGTTGGAAAGGTCCCGACTGTAGTGAGATGGACAACGATGCCTTGCAATGTTTGCCAGACTGTTCAGGTCATGGAACATTTGACTTGGAGACACAGACATGCAGCTGTGAACCAATGTGGTCGGGAGAAGATTGTTCTAGAGGTTAGTGTTCAAGATGCTTATAGAGTTTAAAATATCAACAAGAACATCATCTTTTGGTACTTGTGTGCAAAGATATTCAAGGTATTTATAGGCAGTTAAGTTAATAAATCGTAACTTAGTTACAAATATTTTACATCCATTACTGTTTACAGCCATTACTGTTTACAGCCTATGGTCGAGTTCAGTTTTTTATTCAAGCCATATATTTTCCACTACCAGCCTGCTAGGACTGTCGTAGCTTCATATGCCTTATAATCTAATTTAAGACTAGGACAAGTACAACATCATCACTGTGAAAGGGTAAACCCACATTTTACCGACTATATTTTTGGTGTGATGCCGAGAATCAAAACCGGGACCCTTAGCTAAGTAGGCACACACACTTCCGACTGATCTTAGGTGGCATATACCTTAGTTAAAAATATGTTGTAATTAAAAGGAAAAATACTTCCATCTGCATGAATGAGTGATTGGGTTTAAGAGGTCTTGTTCTACTACAGATTGTCTTTAAAATATGTTAGTATGTTTGTTGAGGATTATCCTATTAACAACACGGTAAGCTCCTGATGTTCTAATTTAGGCTTAGTGCTAGGTGTTCTATTCTAGACTGAACTAGTGTCTAAGCTATGGGCTGATCAAAGACTTGGGATACCAAGTGACATCACTCTAACAAATATAAATAGTAGTATGTATTTATCCTCTTCTAAAGGCTCTTAGTGAACCATCCTGAAATAATCCTAGGACAAAATCCAACCCCAAGCCTAATACTCTTAATCTATCACATATATTATGTTATATTTTGAAGTGATATATCAGTACCTCAAAAAGAAAAAGAGGCTGTCCTTAAATAGCTAAAAAGAACAAATTAAGTTTCACATTAATAAATGTTGTGTATGAAGGTAATCAAATCCGGACACACTACAAACTGCACTAATGTTTCAGAACTTCCATAGGCTCTGCCATGGTCAGGAGCACTCAGGTTCTCATGTACTATCGCTGAGAGTCTAAAGAGGTTAAAGCAGTTTGAGATGCATTATATGTTATGCTAATAAACTAGATTTTTTAAGTCAAAAATATGGTTATGTATTGTTTTGTAAGTAATTTAAATATGATTTTATAAATGTTTCAGAGCTGTGTGACTTAGACTGTGGGCCTCATGGCCACTGTGTCGGAGATTCGTGTATGTGCAACCCTGGGTGGTCTGGGGAGTTCTGCAACCTCAAACAATGTGATACAAGGTACAGAACTATTAAGCTTACATTCTAAAAATAGCTATGTATGTTTATCAGCTTAAATTAATTATTAGACCATGGTGGGCTATAATAACAAGTAGAGGTGTGTGAGTACTCAAAAATTTAAGTTCAAGTCGAGTTTTAGTAGCTGTTTGAACTTAACTTGAAGATTTTTACAAAACTTGGAAAATTTTAGTAGGTAGTCAGATTTTTTTTATCTTTCTCTCAAAAATTTCTAGATTAATTAATTTTATTCAATTTCAAGTTATAATTGAAAATTAAATTGAGTTCCTCAATATTTTATTTTGTCTAACAAAAAAAATACAACTATATTGAATTTATTTAAAAATTTTAATTTGTGAGATTATATTTTTTTTACAAAAAATGTAATTCAAAATATAAAAAAAGTTTGTACTCATCTATGGTTTATACATGGATATATTGCAGAAATTCAACTTGAAATATTTATTGTACAAATATTGCTTTATACTAATCGAACTAAAAAAAAAACTCATTTCATTCAAACTCGACTTGATGTTAAAAATGCCTATTCACACCCCCCTAAGTACTACATTTAAAATAAAGGTCCACCCTATCTTAATATACATCTATACTCTTCACATTTGATTACATAAATTGGTTAGGAACAAGGAAGGTAAAATTCATAGAAAATGTGACTGCATTTGTTTGTAGAGAGAGTGGGAAACCATTTAAGGAAAAACCTCTCCAGTTCACCTGGCTGAGATTCAAACCCCAACCTTTCTATTGCTGGCAAGCCATACAAGATGAGCTTGGCATCTAGTCCATCGGACCATTGATGTGAGAAATTAAAATATATATATATATATAGACAGTTCATCTATAATGTATGGCTTAGTATTATCCAAGAGAAGCTTGTGAAACTTCTACAAAGACAAATATGGTGGTCACAGTATTGTTTTGCTACTATTTACATGCTTTGTTTGTTATCCTTTAGACCATTTGTGTAAACAATAAACATCATACTTCACTATATAATTGGTCGTCAGTTAAAATATTTAATCTTCTGGACCCTTATAACCTAACTTACAAGTTTAATGCTCTATCTCGGATGTCCCCAAGACTGAGATGAAAAGAAACTCTTACACTAATAAGGGAAAAATGATTGACTAAGGTTTTTTTTGTTTCATGTGGAAATTGCTAGTAAAGTTGAAAACACTTTTTTTTTTATTATGTTACAGTATTATTTAACTAAACTTTAATTTATTGTTTATAATTTTGAATGAACTATTTCCTTCATGAGAACCACATTCAAACGTTTCTATGCAGATCATCTGGATATTCATATGGACAGAACTACTACCAACACCCTTGACATGGACTGAAGTAGAAACAGTTGTGAAGATTATAAGTAAAGGGAAGTCAGCAGGTTAATATAGAGTTAGATCTAATATGATCAAGATGGCGGGTGTATGTGCCTTCCCTTAAAGAGCTCTCAGTGCTATTTATAAGGACATGTTGATCCCAATGGATTGGAAAACAGGAGTTATAGTCCCAACTTTCCAGAAAGGAAACAAACAAAAATGCAACAAATGTACTTTGTACTTTGTACTTTCACATGACATTAAAATAATGTAAAGAATGGCAGAAAAGAGTTTAAGAAATTTAGTGAAACCACAAATATAAGAATAACAATATGGCTTTAGGAGCAACAGATACACAACTCACTTGATCATTACAATATGCATGCTAACTGAGAAACACTGGAAAAGAAGCAAGGCCGTCATCTTTTTCTTCCTATATTTAGAGAGAGCATTTGACACGGTCCTAAGCCACAGGTTTTGGGAATGCCTTGCACAGAAAAAAGTAACCAAAGCACTCATTTATAAAGTAAAGATGCTACATACGCACTACCAAAGTTGTGTTAGCATAAGATATAGAAACTCAAGAGTTCTCTAGAACTAGAAAAGGAGTGAAACAAATCAGTGCATTGTCCCCATTACTGTTTATCAGGGTCTTTGATTAAATAAAAGCTCTAGTAAGATTTCAACGCTGGATCCTTTGCAGATGACATGGTAAGCTGGAGAAACACAGAAGCAGAAAATGCACTGGAAGTATGGTACATACAATTCAGACCAACATTTATATACCTAGAAGGAACCGAATTGAAGGTAGTTGATCATTTCAAATACCTTAGAAGCATAATTACTCATAACAGACCTTATGCAGAAGTAACAACTATATTACAAAGAGGACCACTTTTACTACCAAGTGCGTTCTGTGGGATAACCAGGTACCACATAAAACCAAGACTAACTTATACAACACTTACTTTGTCCTCATCACAACCTATACTCTAAAAACGCTCACCATCTTAACCAAAAACTTAAGCAAAATACAGAGTGCAAAATTGAAATTACTGAGAATCGCGATACAGAAGACAAGGTATGACAAGAAATGAAATGACACAATAAGACATGAAACAAGAATAAAAGAACCACTAAGTGAAAATATTCTCAAGTCTCATCTGAAATGGTTTGGGCACATAAAATGGATGGATCCTGAAACAACAGACACTGTATAGATAGAGTAGGAATTAGAGGACACAATGTCCAATGGAAGACCAAGGACTAAATAAATTGACCAAGTGAAACAAGATGTGTAGAGCAGAGGTGGGGAGTGGAACCTTTTCCAAGATTAAGAATCTAACAAAGATCAAACAAGAAGGAAGAGGTTTGTGGGCCACAACCAGACAACTGGAGCTAGATAGTGATAATAATGATAATGTTGAAATGATGATCGATATTCATACATATGCATTTTTGGTCCTGAATGATATATTATCCAAGTTGAATAATAATCATCATTAACAGTGGAACCATTTCAATGTATAATCTTATTTAAATAAACTTAAATGTAATACATAGATTATGATCCTAATAATTTTAGAATAGTTATGTCAATGATTTAGTTGAGTACAAAAATATATAAAATCAACTGGTACTTTAAAAATCATCTGTTTACCATATCTACTCTAAATGAAATGTAGTTGTAATTTTGATTGGTCATTTTTAGAGTCACAGTTTTGAAAGGCAATAGGCTTAAGAAAGGATCTGTTCATGTCTCTAAAAGATTTGTTTGGGAGCACCCAGTTGCTAACATAAGCTTTAAGTACAATCATGAAGGTTGTTGCATAGAGTATAAACATAAAAAATATAAAAATTTTGGGGCCATTCTTTAGATTATATTAAATATTACAAACATTAAAACAAAACAAAAATCCCCTTTGTTAGGTAAATCAAAAGTGACAATAACATTGTTTGCCAACTTCAGGTGCAACGAGCATGGCCAATGTAAGAATGGTACCTGTCTGTGTGTAACGGGTTGGAATGGTCGCCATTGCACCATGGAAGGCTGTCCGAATAGCTGTAGTGGCCACGGAGAGTGTCGAGTGAACAGCGACAGTGCATGGGAATGCAGGTGCTACGAGGGCTGGGATGGACGGGACTGCAGCGTGGCACTAGAGCAAAGTTGTAGTGACGGCAGGGACAATGATAAGGGTATGAAGCTTTTAACATAGGGTGCATACTCATGGTTGTCACATGTATAAATTAAATTAAACTTTGACACAATAATCATTTTGAGAAATGAGTTTCACAAAACAAAGTTGTTTGAAAATAAAATAGGAAAGCTAAATCTTTTGTTGTTTTTTTAGAAACATTCCAATACAATACAGAAATATGACGTTAAAATGTATTCATAACAATCCTTTGAGATCTAATTTTTTTTTAATGTATTTGGCAATATGTAGGCCTATACACTTTGTTTTCGCTGAAAGGTAGGCTATAGAAAGCTTACCTTGCTGGGTTCCACTATGGCTTAGTGTGTAATATAGGGCCATAGTACAATCTGTCAAGGTTAGTCTGCTAGGTACCTTTCATGGTTGATGGAATGTACTACAATGTGAGCTCGAGATTAGGAGCATTGTTTAACTTAACTATCTCTTGAGCATTATAGCACACTTGATTGGCCCTCTTTCGTGTATTGGATTAGTTCATAAGTTATGTCAATTGATTTGATTTCATTAAGGCACAGATAAAATACTTTGATAATTGTTTTAAAAAACTTGGTGTTTTAGAGATATGTTCAAGTTTAGCGAGTTATGTCAGAGTTACTTACTCTCATCTCAAGCTATAATATATATATGATCAGAATTGTAGGATAAAGCACGAACCAGGAGGTTAAGAATGTAATAACATTGCTTAAATTGCTGTTACAACAGCCTCCAAGGAAAATCTAAGAGAGCAATCAGTAGCCAGACACAGACATTTAGATCCCAGAGGCAGAAAGAACCATTCTTCTGGAAAAAGGCTTATAAATTAAGCTAGAGAACTTACAATACCCTCTACCGACAGTATATTTCAAGGCAGAACTTGAATCAAATATAGATGGAATGGAAGGAAACACAAGTTAAGGTCAATATTTTTCCAGTTTTTATAACAAAAAATATTGTTTGACTAGATAGTTTTAGTTTAATTTTTATGCATAGTAATCTCAAAAAAATATTAATTTGGGCATTTTAGCATTAGAATTAGAGATTTTTAAATGAAGAGAAAAAGCCATGTTCAAAATATTCCACAATGTCCATAAACGGAAAATTAAATTAAATATATCTGCTGAAACCAACCATATTTTATTTATTTTGTTCAAAAAAGTGTTCTGGTTTTTATGAAATAGTAAAAATATAGACCTTAACTCACGTTTCCTTCCACCCCACCTTAACAGTGGCTTTCAGCATAGTGGGGACTTAATTGGGACCAGCTGAGTAAAATAATGTGATGGGTCGATTAACACTCTTGGAAGGTTCTCTGAAACAAATCTCAGAACAAATTGAGGAGTCTTTCACCACATTTTATAGATTTTTATCATTCTAGTGCTAAAGAAATCTTATCATTCCAAATATTAAGTAAACTTGATAAACCATTTTAAATTCCATAGACTTTTTCCCCCTCATACTTATATACTTGTTCTATTCTAATTGTATTTGAGAATTCTAAAAAGGGTTTGAACTCTAAATAGTTGCTTCCCATTCTAGATGGACTTGTAGACTGTGAAGATCCTGAATGTTGTTCCAATCATCTCTGCAGAAGTAGCCAACTGTGTGTGGCAGCCCCTAAACCAATCGACATACTTCTTCGTAAGCAGCCACCAGCAATCACTGCATCTTTCTTTGAACGAATGAAGTTTCTCATCGAAGAGGGCAGTCTTCAGAACTATGCCAAGCAGGAAACTTTCAATGAAAGGTTTGCATAATAGTGTCTCTCTTGATTAATAATAACAATTAAAAGTGCAGATACTTGGAGGTTGCGTTTTTGTTTTTATGTAACTGACAGTTCACTAATAATTGTTTGAAAACTTCTTCTGTGTGCCTATTGGTATTATTTGATATGAGACCAAAATGTTTCATATTCCATGCTATGTTTGTGCCCCATGTGTTATCACTGTCCCAAAGTTTTATATACGTATCGTATGTTTGTGAGTGTGGGTGTTGCAGTACAATGAAAGGAACTTGGAAGAAAGTCATTATTATATATTATAATACATTTTCAAACCTCGTAAACGAAGTTAAAATCAAGTTTTCCTTTTGAGACTGTTAAATTTATAATATCACATATAAAAATAGGTACCCAATATTTATGACTTTCTTCTCATGGCCTTCATACATTTATTGTCATTTGTTTTGTGTCCTGGTTTTTTTAGGATGCATGTCAGGGTCAAGAAAAGAGTTAATGTTTTAAATTTGTTTGGTTACCATTTTAAAACTTTTGGTGTAGGAAAGTCAATGATTGTATTGCTAAAGTAATTTCAAGAAAACATTATACAAAAAAAAAAAATATTCCAAAATATGCTATCTAAAACAAATTCTATATTCCAAAAATGTTATCTACCATTTCTTACATATAAAATAGGTTCCTAACTTATAGCATATGACCAATAGGCAGCTTTTGGTATTTATATCAAATGTATTTTCTTATTGATCACATTTAGTATTTATTTTAAACTACCGGCATATGTTTATTTAATGTTATTTGAGGAAATCCATAAGATGATGAAATTATGAAATCCATAATATTAACATCACTTTTAAATAAATACATTAAAAAATATGTGTCTATTATATAAAAAAATCTCAAAAAATTCCATTAATATACTGTGTCACTTTTTGTTAGGCTCTGTGGAACTTGTTATATTATTGTCTTACTCTTTTGTGATTGGTTAGTTTGATTGCTGTTGTTTCTTATTGGATGATAAATTGTTGTTTCTCTCGATGCTGCTCAGTGTGTTTTGGAATCACTTCAACACAAGGTAAGGACCAAGATCGGCGCCATTAAAATCTTCTTATGAGATTTTTATCGATATCTTTTTATATTTATGTCTTGTTTGTGAACTATGGTAATCTTTACTTATGTTTCGTTGTTTGTGTATATGTTGTATGGAATATGCTTCTTGTATTTGTGGCATGTTTTTTTTTTATTACAATCCCAAACGTTGTGTTCCGTGCTTTTTCAGTTTGCTTTATTATAAGACTGAAATTCCTTTTATAGATACTGGTAATCAATATGTTTTTCATAACATGATTTTAGTTCTATACTCTGATGATTGATGTTTTTTTTAAAGTATAACATCAAGTCTTTTTTTTATTAAATTTTAGAGAATGTGTGGCTTTTATTACTTGACATTTTGATACATGCATCCCTTTAATAAATTATTTAACTTTTCTTCCCTAAATGTATTATTATTGCATACAAATATATTTGGAATGACCTATATAATAATAAAAATAACCAATTTGGCTATTTGATAGGAATCCATATTCAATTAATACATTTTCATATATTTGTGGTTGGTTATAATATTGAAAACATAACACCCCAGTATATTAATTATTACTCATAAAAGAATTCAGAACAAGATAAACATAATCTTTATACAAGTAATTATTTGTCATTTACTTGTTACTGGTTAAAATAAAATGTTATTCAAAGAAATGAAATCATGAAATACTTTTGTAGTAATTTTCCAAGTGCTAAGCATGAATTCAAAATGATAAAATTGAAATGAAAGTTCCAAACTTATTGCTTGTTTAATTATCCTCTTGAATCTATAAAATGTATTTGCTTAATTTTTTGTACATATTTTGCAGCTTGTTTTAATAAAATGTAGTTTATTCTTTTGAAAATATTACTTTTTATGTCATGAAGCATGACATGCTACATTAACTACACTACTTTTAGTTTAGTTATAGCATAAAAGAAAAAAAATCAATGCGGTATTTAAGTACTGGTACCTACATTTCACAAATAATAAATTATGCAGAAACATTTACTCACAGTAGATAATATATCATTTATACATATAATGTATAGCAGTGGTGACCACCACTTTTTTCAAGATCTATTTCTCAAATGCAAACCTAACTGCGATCTACTTTTAGTTAATATCTGTGCTTAGACACCATTATATTGTTTATTGACCTATATTCACTTGGTATGGTTGTGTAATAGAATATTTTGATAGAAAACAGTTGAACTGGTCAGATTATAACTATCCATATTATTTACAAAATTTAGTAAATTAAAGTAGGCCTTTAATGTAGTGAAACAGTGATAAAATATTACATTGAACAAAAATGAACTATTAATATATTTTATTAAAAGCAAATAATAAAAAGTGGTACATAATAATTTTAATAGTAATGTTATCTTGACAAAATATTGTAATATGTCCGGGCCATTACTTTTTTCCAAATTTATCTAATTCTTTGAGTACCTTCTTACTTAAGTACCTAAACAAAATATATTTTTAGCATATTCACCAACAATTGACTTTCTGGTCAATTGCGATCGACCTTACGGGAACCAATGTGTATAATATTAAGATGAAATATGTGACCTCTAGTAAAAACTCGTGTAAGTTTAAATCACTAAGCCAAATTAAATAATAAACATATTAATAGTTCTAATGAAAAACACTTGATATATATAATTATATTACTGGTGTACTTGTGATATTATTTACTGGTCAGATTATTATTGGTGAACAAATTTTAACTATAGTAGGTACTTAAAAACATCTATCTCATCACTGAAAATCAAACCATATTGAGCTTACTTTTACAATTATTAATTAATTATGTCGCTATTTCACAGGTAAACCACATAATACATTTTATACTAGCTATTAGTAGGAGTTGATATTTTGTGTTTGGTATATGTGTCATCTTTTTGAAACCTCGGATTTTTTTTACCTTTTGATTATGTTCTTACCTACCTTTTAGTGCTACTTTTTATTTTATCTATAGAAGAATGTACACAAAAAAGAACTAAGAACAAAATACATACAAACACAAAATGGCTTGCACAGTCAAAAGGGGATTTCAGTTCACATTCTACACTACTATCAGTTAACAAAAATAGATTATGGCTTCCTTATAAGAAAATAATTCATCATCTCCTTATCCTTCAACCTAATTTTTGTACTAATGAAATCTGTCTGCAAGGGTTATTAAACACCCAATAAAATTCACTAAAAAAAAAAAGTTCACAATTAACATTTTACACTGGGCTCAGCAGAAAGAAAAATTATTTATAATTTTTGTACTTGTAATTGTTTAAGATAAACACCCAACTAAATTTCCCCTTCACATTCCCCCCACTAGGCTGCCCTTACCCCACATCCCCCCTACCCACAAAAAAAAAGAAATAAAAAAATATTTTATTCATATTTTCCTTTTCACTAGAAAACAACACAAAATGAGGAAAAAGAAAATGGAAAATAATTTTATTTCCCCCTCTTCTCTGTTGGTTTTTAGTTCCCTCTTTTATAGAATTGTATTACATGTTTCATTATATTTACAAACGAGTTCTAGGATAAGCTATTTGACAGTTATGGTTTCTAATAAGATGTAATTATTATGTATTCATTTACATTACTGTAAAATGTAAACTGTACTATTTTAATGTTCAAGTAATAGTCTTGGTTAGGTATTATTTTGTTTCAATCTATCTTTCTTTTATTTTCTTTGTGTGCGTGGTTTATTCACACAAAGTAAAAGGAGGCTTAGGGTTAACATGGTTTAGAATAGGATTGTAAAGAAACTCAGGGAGGAAAGAATGAAAGTCATAATGTTTGCTGATGACTTGGTGGCGTGGGGGGTGAAGGAAGATGAAGTATAGCACATCAAAGTGTGAAGTAATGGTAGCGACAAGGAAGAAGATAAACACTAGTTAAGCCATAAAGTTGGTTGGAGTAGAGTTGAGAAATGTACAGAATGGAAAATCTCTTGGAAGCGTGATTGAGGCTAAGGCTGGGAGTATCAAGGATTTAAGAACAAGAGAGTAGCAGGGTATAGTTGTTCTCTAGGTGTGTAAGAGACCTGATATAGAGAAGAGAAGTGCCCTTGAAGTGTAATAAACTTCTGTATAGGACATTCGTTGTACCCATAGTCAAATATGTACATTGAATGTAGGAAAGACTGGAAAATTGCAGACCATGGGAATGAAGTTTGTGAGGAGCGTGTTAGGTCTCACAAGAAGAAACATATTTAGGAATGAAAGTGAAAGAGTGGGGGTACAAAGAATAAATGAGATTGTAGAGGAAGCAAGTTTGAGATGGAATGGTCATGTAATGAGGATGGAAAGGGAGAGAATAACAAATAAAATGATAGAGGTGATGTATGTAAGGAAAAAACTGCAAGGGATACAAATAAAATGATGGTAGGATCAAATAACATAAAGTGTGCAAGTGAAAGGAGATCATTGGAAGTGATTAAAGAAGAAAGAGGCGTGAAAGAATAGAGGAAGATGGAGGCATTTCACTAATCTTACTTGGCCATAGGCTGGAAACAGTTGTTGTTGATGATGATGATGATGATGATCAGTGGCGGCTTGTAGCTAAAATTAGTGAGGATGCTGCTCCAGAAAAATTTCAGCCTTTGTTTTAAAATTGTGTAAAAGGAAAAAAAACATGTATAAAAAGAAAATTTATTCAGGAACTTGATAAAATCTTAACAAAAAAAAAAACATTTTTTACTTACTTTAACTTAAATTGTTACAGCTCAAGCTTGATCTATTCATTTAAAAATGAAATCCATTCTCCCTGTTTTAATTTGCGCAAAGAGTTCAATAATTTTCTCCTTGATCTTTGGATGACAATTGAGGAAATTTTCTTCCATTGAAAATACTGCAAGTGCATTTAGTCTTTCTGTTAAATAAAAGAACTGAAAAAAATTAATCAAATAGAATAGCTGGAAGCAGAATAATAATCTAATTCTACACTCTTCTACACTTTATCACATTCAAGAATATGGTACATGGTTTTTAAACAAAACACACTCTGAGTAAAAACAACTTCCTTCCACCATCACGCCAGAGCTGGCACTGCGAGAGCAACAGTGCTCTCTCTACCTGGTAGTCCCGCCTTCCTCCCCACCCCCCTTCTACGTGTGCATGCACACAACAGTCAAACACCACGTCACTGTCACTTTGAAGCGCACAGTTCCACACAAATATTTTTGTATCTTTTTCATAAACTGGGGGATGGCTACTGACATTAAGTTTAAGGAATATATATTGTACTACAAAAATAAAGAGAGAATTAAAGAAAAAATTACTCATTATATTAAATGTTATCAATAATATCAAGTGGAAATAGGGGGTGCTGCAGTTCCGCGGTGCCTAAACACGAGCCGCGACTGATGATGATGATTATGATGATTAGTGTCACAACTCTATAGGATGATGACATCTTGTTTGTTTTGAATCACTGTTTCTGTACATTAATTGTTTCCAATCCATCACCTGGACAAAGCCAAAAGTCACAACTTTTATTTTAGTTTTAACGATCATCTAAAAAAAAAATGTTGTTAACAGCTATCTGTTTGGCTTAGAATTAAATCTTATCCTAAATGAGTTTTGGGAATACAATTACTGAAGCTTTATAAAAGTGTCAGCAACAGAAATGTCTTAATTTTACTAAACATATTTATGATAACCTTTTGAGACAATATTCAAAGCAGTTGTGGCTACCTACTTCGTTCCAATCATGTTTCAAATAAATTAATTTAAATTTCAAATAATACCCCATATCTTAACTTGAAGGAATTTGAAGTTTCTTATCTCGTATTTTTACTCAAAAATAAAAGTTTAATTACAAATTTTAGCTTTTTAAATAAATATCATTCTTACACATTGCCATCATAAAAAAAAAGGATATTTCATAAATGTTTAGTAAATACAATCACTCTTTGTGTAAATATTACAAACATGTACACAAAACACTGCACATCAGTCACAAAAGAAAGGGCTTGGTATGTTATATTGCTATAGCACAAAATGTTTTGTCCTATATGTAATTTGGATCCATGATACATTAAGTTTATTTGTAGCTCAATTATTCAAAATGCTGTTTGCTGATCATATTGTGCTGACAGTAGATACGCTTATTGTTGCAGTCGGTCAGCTGTAGTCCGTGGTCGCGTGGTGACAGCGATGGGTATGGGTCTTATGGGGGTACGTGTGAGTACTAGTACCCCACTAGAAGGCTTCACGCTTACTAGAGAAGATGGTTGGTTTGACCTTCTGGTGAATGGTGGTGGGGCAGTTACACTACAATTTGGACGAAGCCCCTTCAGAGCACAGACACACATTGTCAATGTCCCATGGAATGAGGTTAATACTGCACATATATAATTAGGGATGTGCGTAGTTAATTTTTTTATATTAGAGGCTAAGTCAAATAATTGAATTATATGAAATATACCTGAATCCGAATTAAATCTCTTTTTTTTTTTTCAAAGATTTTATGTTGGGGAAAAAAAATATTGTGCATGTTTATTAATTTTACTAACCAGCCTCGTGGTATAGTGGTCAGAGCTTCTGGTTGCTGACCTAAAAGGCCCGAGTTTGATTCCTGGCTGGTCCTGGTGAACTTTTCTTGAAAGAGGAATAATTCCCATGCTAACAAGTGTTTGGTTAACTAGGCTTAGGTTATCTTCATTGGTTTTACCCTGTCATATTCACTACCATCATCCTCTAACCTCATCAGGACATGAAAAGAGCCTCAACGTAAAGGATATATGAATAGTACATTCAAGTGTCCCCTGAACCACAGATTGATGTAGCCTAGACATGTAATTAAATTAAATTAATTTTACTTGATTATTATTAGAAGGGGCCACCTCATGAAACACTTAAATTTATTGCATCTATATAATGGAAATCCATTACTATACAATTATTTAGCCATTGGGCTAACTCATTTTTAAACATGTTAATCTGCCCCAAATTATTTAAATTATGGTTTATTATTTTAAAATAATTGGAAAATACCAGCCATCTGAAAATATTAAAAAATAGATATGAAACTTGTAATATTAGCTCATTTTCTATTTATGTATTTCTGTAATTAAGGTGAACAATATAAGAAAACAGATATAGAATATATTATTTGTTATTGTGGCTCAAGTTAAAAATTATAAGTTATTTAAGGGATCTATTTTTTAGTTTAAAGTACCATTTTCATAAGAAATATTACAACGTGAGTATTTTTACTTAAGGAAAGCGGCTCCTTTAATTTGTACAAGTTTGGTGTGCACCTGGAAAACAGGTAACCCTTAAAAATTCAGGGAGAATTTGGGGAAATTTTAAAAAGTCACTAGAACTATTTACATTTGGGGGTGGATCTATAGTGGGTTGTACGAAGGAGGAGCACCTCCTCCTGCAAGAACTTTTTAGTTAGTATTAGTGATAATAACTAAAGAAATTAAACCAATAAAATTTATAGTCAACACTAGTTTTACTCTTATGTAATAAGGCTATCTCACCAGCCTATTGTCACTTACTGTCAATAATTGATTAATATTTTTAAAAGCTAATTTAACTAATACAAATTAACAAAAGAACATTAATATGATGAACTTATATTCTCTTTTTTTCTTATTCTTTTTTCAAATTTTCTGATTGATTTCTAAATTCTTCTCAAATTTAGAAACGATATAGTATGAGGAATAAGATGTTAATTTTTTTTCAGTGATAGACTAAGGCCTACATATTGCTAGGAAAAATATTTAAAAGAAATATGAGTGTTTGTGTACTGTTTTTGTGTTTACTGCAGATTCATGGACATTGAATGTAAGAGAGACTAGGAAAGTAGAGGCCATGGGAATGAAGTTTGTGAGGAGCCTGTTAGCTGTCACTAGGAGAAACGGGATTAGGACTAAAGCTATCCTTTAAAGAGTAGGGGTACAAGGAGCACATGAGATTGTAGAGGAAGCAAGACTGAGATAGTATGATCATGTAATAAGATTGGAGGAGGAGAGGATACCAAAGAGAATGGTGGTTATTTAAGTATGTAAGTAAAATACCATAAGGGAGACCAAGAAAGAGATGGGAGGATCAGATAACAGAAATTTTTCAAGTGAAGTGATCAAAGGGGGAAGAATGAGGGAAGGATAGATGAAGCTGGAGGCATCTTATTAAACTGGCCTGGTTACAGGCTGGAAACAATTGATGATGTTGATTGTGATGATTTATTGTATTTTTGATAGTAATAGAAAATTTTCATTTAATAGCATACAATATTAAAATATGTGTGTCTGGCTTTGACATCACCTCACCTAGATATTGATGTATGTTTAGGTTGTGATAATTGACATCATAGTGATGGGGACAGGCGATGACAAGTCTACAGTTCCGGTGCCTCATTCCTGTGCTGCTCATGACTATGATCTCATGAAACCAGTGGTGCTTGCTACATGGAAACATGGCTTTCAGGGGGCATGCCCTGACAAGAGTGCAATACTGGCAGAGTCTCAGGTAATGAAATTGATCTGAAATGAGATGACATTATTTTTATTTATGTTTTATTCCTTTCTTTCTCTCTTTATCTTGCAACCTTACAATGGTTTCTATCTTCCTCCCTTAAAATGATGTCACACAACCCAAGATAAAGATATTTCTCTCTCTGTTCTCTAGTTTGACATGCATGTCATTGACTATATCTGAAACAATTAATCTTTAAATTATGACCCCATTGACGCTTTGAGAAACTCTTGTTGTAATCTAGGCCAGGTAAATAATTATAATAATATATTTAATGTGTGTACCCCCTTGCAATACTTTGAAATCCAATGTAAACCATTGACAGAAATTAACATTTATATTTGTGAATGAGAACTGAAGCTCTAAAATTACTATCATTAAGAACATTTAGCTCTTTAATGAAAATACTATTTTCACTTTATGAGGTAAATTTTGCTAGTATTCACATAAGAAAGGATAGGAACAAATAAAAGGAACAAACACAATATGGTCTTTAAAATGAAACTTTACATTGATGTCACTGGACAAAAAGGTATTGGCTACATCTTGAAGATATCGGTGAATATTGTTCAATCCCTCAACCTAGATTACATCATATCAGAACTCTAATAAGGGAGAATAAAACGCGAATCTGTGAAAAATGACAAGATAAATAGGAATAACCAACATAAAGAACAAATACAGGAAATGAACAAATTGGATGTGAATATATAATTATAAGTTTAAAAAAAGAACTTTTTACCACGCTTTGAGGTGTATTTTTGCTGTTATCAAATAAAAAATACGGAAGAGGAGAGAAACTTTACACAAACACTAAGCTACTCTATTTTGAATTCAAAAATATAACTGTTAGAAACACTTTGTATGTATTACCAAGCTGGAATATATTTTTATTAATCATAGTCCGACTGATAGGCACACAGAAAAAGGTGTCACTTTCTCTTTATCTGGTTTGGGGGTGATGGGGAGATTTGGGCTCAAATCCTGACCACGTTTGCTGAGGTTTTTCCTAAATGGTTACCCAGTCTTCTTCCATTTATATATGAGTGCATTAATACTGGACCACTAATAGTGTAAATATGTGAATAACCTCGATGGGCAACAAGAGACTAGATGTAATAAGTTTTAGATTAGTCATAGAAGGAATGAACCCAGTCACAATTTTTTCTTTTTGTAAATGCCTTATCTTTCATATTTGTTCCCTTATCATTTCATATATCTTCTTTTATATACCTTAGTAAAATATATCTCAAAATTAAAAAGTTTTATTTAAAAATCTATTTGATTAGTCAAGGATTATTAAAATAATTTGATTGATATTTCAGGGGGAGGGGGATACTTAGGGTGAATTGATTCTTATCATTCTATTTTCAATCACGGGAATAAGGATTAATTTCTCTTAAATGAAACAAATCATCTTCTATGTTCTAGGTGATCCAGGAAAGTCTTCAGATTCCCGGTACTGGCCTGAACCTCGTCTATCACAGCTCTAGAGCAGCTGGATACTTGTCCACCATTCAACTCCAAATCACTCCAGACACTGTACCTGCCTCTCTCAAGCTTATACATTTGAGAATCACCATCGAGGGGATCCTGTTTGAGAAGACATTTGAGGCTGACCCGGTCATCAAATTCACGTATGCTTGGAACAGGCTGAACGTTTACAGGTAAGCATTGACGATTTGTTGAAACCTACTTTTATCAAAGACAGGTCTTTTGAATCGTCAAAGCCTTGAATCCTCAAGAATATATTATAACAGAATTTAGATGCACATTATAACAACTAATGTTGTAATTCAGTCATTATATATAACAGCTATCATCTTTCTTGAAATGGGGAATGATGATTTATGTCTTTCCAGTCTGCAAGTATATCTCTCTCTTTCCAAATTTTATGAGAGAGCCTGTACATCATTCCAATTTTTCAAATTCCATGAGTTTGATAATTTCTCTCGATATTGAATCAGTATAGCAAATTTTCTTTTAATGTCAAATTGGTCCCATTGTTTATTTCTTCTCCTCCTTCTGTTTTGTTGTATCCTTTGTGTATCATTCACTCTGTTCTGTTGTGTCCTTTGCATACCCTCAGTAATATCATTATCATCAGACAATTTTTTTTGTTTGTTCTTTTTCTCTTAGTCTGTTTCTAATCACCCCATATAACATTTTTCCGTTGCCATCTTCTTTCAGTTCAAAACTCCATTTATTCAACCACTCTTCCCTATCTTCTTTAACAATCCACTTTCCCTCGTTCTTGTAGAACGTATACAGTTCCTTGTTGTGCTCATTTCAGATCCTGTAGTATTTTCCAAACGAGTTGTTCATAATCAACACTGCGGTTCTTGTTCTGTCATTCCATCATGGTGTTTCCTTCTCTCATTTCCTCATCCCACTGGTCCTTCCACACACCTTTACACCTTTACTAACCAAGCATTCTTTTAAAATTCCTCTTCTACCGTCAAAATGTCTGTTTTTTTGGTAAATATTGTTCAATTTCAATTGCCATCTCTGAAGTCATCTGCTTTCTTTTTTTACCTTCAGTTTCCTCACTCTAAGTTTTTCTCCTGGACAGTTCTCATTTCTTTCAACTTATTGAATCTGAAGCAGCCAACAAGAAGCCTTCCTTAAGACACCCTAGGTATCACTTTCATATCCAGCATTCACTTTTGTAGCGTTTGTTTACCATAATGCAGTCAATAATTGACTCTTGTTTTCCACCCATCCATATCTGGTGATCTATACTCTTGTCTCACAGATCTTATTTGGGTATTCAAATCACCAATAATGATTGTCCTTTCTCCTTTAACTCTTTCTTCCAGCTTCTCCTCAAAGTCTTCCCTTTCCGTATAATCACAACTTGTCTCTGGAGCATAATATTGGGCGATGGTGTTGTCCTGCATATGATTAACCTTTATTAAGTTTTTAATAATCTTTTCAGATTCAAATTTAACCTCCATCACACATTCTTTCATTTGGTGATTCAGTTTGGACTTTAGTTTGGACTTCTCCCAACTAGATTACAATATGATAGATACCCTTTTCTTAGTTATTTTAATCCTTGGCCTATCCTCTGAGTTTCACTGAGTCATATTATGGTGATGTTTCTTGCTTGCATTATGTCCACATACACACACACACACACACACACACACACTTTGCTTCTCCTGTCAAGGTATTGGTGCTCAGAGCTGCAAGTCTGATTGATGTTGCAGATTTACATTTTTTGCTCTCTTTGTTGTTTTTGATGTAGCATTGGGAATTGTACCATCATTATTATCATTACCTAAATGAGAGCTAAAGTCTGATTTTGATTATTATTTTACATTCCAGCGTTTCTTTTGTTGTTGAAAGCAGTACTGTATCCACTATCGGCTTGCTAGGACTGTGGTCGCTT
Organism: Timema poppense; assembly: GCA_902141375.1. Taxonomy (NCBI): domain Eukaryota; kingdom Metazoa; phylum Arthropoda; class Insecta; order Phasmatodea; family Timematidae; genus Timema; species Timema poppense. The sequence continues at coordinate 45,927 of CABFOV010000999.1, forward strand.
CACCTGAGCCCCACTAGCCATCTTTTTGCTTTCAAGGTTATTACCAGATCTTCACAACTACTGTGGCAGTTTCAAGGATAAATTACTTGCTGTACTTCTCTCTGACAAACAATCCCTTAATACTTCAGATGTTGTCCGTCTCCCATGACGTGAATGAAGGCTTGGACCTCTAAAAATGTTCAGTTTCAAAATTTAAAAACAAATGTTTTTTGAACCTCAATATGAATATATTTTTTAATCTTTTAATTTTGAATATTTTTATAGAGATCCTGGGATTTTAAGTGTCCCACATTCTATAAAAATGTGTCGTCAAAAAAAGTTCATTTGGAACTGTAGAACATAAAGAACACCCAAATAGGTCAAATATATGAAGAAAAAAAAGAATCAAACTTAGGGTTGGCAGTGAAGGGAGATAATACTAACAATCCCCAGCCTAATTAGTTTATCCAACCCAAGTGTATTGACTTCTACAATTACTCATATTTTTAAAAATAAATAAATAATTTACCAATATCTAATTATTGGTTATTTATTTCAGGCAAAGGGTTTATGGTGTGACAACAGCTATGGTGAAAGTTGGCTATGAATACAGTGACTGCAAAGATATAATATGGGACGTTCAGACGACTAAGCTCAGTGGACATGACATGAGCATCTCGGAAGTTGGGGGCTGGAATCTTGATATTCACCATAGATATAACTTCCATGAAGGTAAGTAATATGTGAACGAGGATACATCTTGTTTTTCTTTAAAAGGCAACTCTTAGTTAACTGTGTAAGATAGATTGTTACTCTTTCTTATACCTTCATCATAGAAATATTAGAAAGTCCAAAGTAGACTTAATTTATCAACAATATATTTTTTAACGTTATTCATACACACAGTATACCCTTTTCTTAGCTACAATTATCCATGTTTTGAAGAACTCAAAATATAAAAACATTGTGGGATAATAAATTATACTGTGAGGTTGTTCCCAAAGCAGAGCATCTGAATGGCCAAACGGGACTTCCTTTGAAAAACATCATGAGTGCAGGTTGGCAAATGCTAAACCTTTCCTGGTAGCATTATACATCTACATGGCTGAGTAGTTGAGGCTGACCACAGGACTAAGGGGATCCAAGATATTGCACAAATTAATATAAAATTTGTTCATGGGCCCATCCTATTTGCCAAATACTAAAAGTCTTGGATAAAGGGCTATAATTTTAGTGCTATACCATATGTGATTAATTTAGTTTGCAGGCTGTCAGTTTAAATAGGCCTATGTTTAGAAAATCCACAGTGAATATTTAAAATGAAATTGTCATTGAAAATTACAAGATAGATAAATGACAAGGAATCATCATCGATGGTCATATTGTCTAACCCTCGTGTCATACTGGATATACAGTGACAGGAAGATCAGGTTTTGAGTACTGGACGGATGTACTGGGGGTGGTTTTCCCTAAATAGTTCACTACTCTCCACACAAATGTGAGTACATTTCCTTGTAAATTTTAACATCCTCATTCTTATTCAATCATCATAATTACTATATCCATACAATCCGAACAAGTTCTAAGACATGAAAAAAGAAGAAGAAAATAAAGGAAAGAACATAATTAATGTATATTAAATCTACCACCCCTGACTTCCTCTATAGTCTAGTGGCCAGAGCTGCCGCTACAGATCTAGAGGTCCCAGGTTTGATCCCCAGCACTTACAGATTTTTCTTTGTAGCAGTGGGTATGGAACAGAGTCAAACTCAGCCTCATGAGTACAAGAGGAGCTACTTGAATGGAAAAGTAGTGGACCAGGTCTATAAAACTGAGATTAATGACCGAAGGACTCATTGTGCTGACTATATGACACTGATTTCAGGCTGACACCATGAATTCTTTTCTTACTACCACTACCTTTTATTTTACTAATTTTATTAAAATGTCAACACATTATTAATTATGTTATATCTTGTGTGCAGGTATTCTCCAAAAGGGGGATGGTTCTAATATATACCTAAAACACAAACCACGGGTGATTCTAACAACCATGGGAGATGGACATCAAAGACCTCTGGACTGTTTCGAGTGTGACGGGCAGGCTACTAAACAGCGCCTGTTGGCACCTGTGGCGCTTGCATCGGCACCTGATGGTTCCATCTTTGTTGGAGATTTCAACCTTGTACGACGCATTTTAGTGGATGGAACTGTTAGGACAATAGTTAGGTTGAAGTAAGTTTTAAATGTACTATTCAATATGTATAAATAATTATCAGGTTTTTCTAGTGACACATATTTGTTTTGAATTGATTGTGTACAACCAGAAAGGGTAGTAAGATGTGGTGCTAATAATAATAATAATAATAATAATAATAATAATAATAACATAAACAATAATGATGATGATAATAATAATAATAACATCAACATAAACATTAATATTAATAATAATATCAACATAAACAATAATAATAATAATAATTTATCTGAGGTTTTTATAGAATAATTTGGAAGAAGCTTAACTTTTCTAAAAACTTTTTATCTTTTATTTAATTGTCTAAAAACTGCCAAAAAATAATATAATTTCGAGTTTGAATCATGGTTATTTCTAACATTTCTTTTTTATGAGCTAAATAGTGGGATATGATTGCCATAGTTAAATGGTTGAACAAGAAATTTACTAATTTATCAATATGATCTCTTCTGGAAGATTCATAATAAAAATTATAAATTAACAAATTTATTGGACACAAATTCATTGCACTGTGTTAACAGGGACAACACCTCAACCCCACTACATAGGTAAGCTTAATAGTTTGATTTTGTTTATAGTAAACAGTAAATTAGTAAATTTCTTGTTCAACCATATAACCATTCAACCATTGATTTTTATATCAGCTTCTTTGGTTATGGTCATTACTTCTCTCAATTTTAGTAGAACCTTTAATTCTTCTTCATATAATTTTACAACTCAATACTTAATGTTCCGCATCGGTTTTGTCTCAGAACTGAGGATGGCGTAATAAATGCCAAAACATGTCCTCAATCAACCAGCCTAGAGGCGGTACAAGTGTCTAAGGAGTCGAATTAAAATAAACGTTAAGGAACGTTTCTTTATTCCACCATTCAAATCACATTAAGTATTTTTTTCGTCCACATTTCTTATTTTATCCAATCTTTTATATTCAATCAAAATATAATATCCAACATACTAAAACCATATTGATTGATTGGACAACATTTCTGCTAATCAACAAGCTTGTAATTAATTATCTCTTTGGTTAACACATGTTTTTAACTTCTTGACCTGATAACAAGGTTTAAATAATAACATATTTTAACCTTGTGTGGAATTTTATTGGATAAATTTTAACATGTTTTATATGTAATTCAACTATAATATGTTTGCATTGTGTATTAGCCCTTGTTTTCTATTTCCTATATTTTATTAATTGATTATTCATGTAATTTTTCAATTTCCAGATTATCATTAATCACCTTTTATTAATCTTATCAATTTGTTTGTAACTGCATAATTGCCCTTGTTGATGTGTTTCTAGATTCTATTAAATTGATCTTTCATATAACTGTCACTTGTAATAACAACTCCAGTTCAGTCACCAGCCATTTACAATTTGTTTTTTTTGATAAATTCTCAAAATATTTTTCTAATAATTTCATTCCTTTATGAATCTTGTTCAATTACTGTTTTACCTATGTTTTAACTCAAATTTCTCTTGGACTATTTCTAGGTGATCCTTAGGAAAATAATTTATGTATTTATAAGTGATTAAATTCCTGACATAACAATTTTTATCCTTGAATAATTAATTCTTTATCACTTCCATCAATTTATATTGACTTAGCATATAACTTTTTATATCTTAACTGTTTTCCTTTTATTAAACCATCCCTTTTTTCATAACTTGTTTTGTTAATTGACTTAGAAGTGTATCAATCAATCAACCAATTGCCGTTCTACCAAGTACGCTCCTTATAATATTCATAGGGCAAGCATATTTGACACCTTAGCTCAGTCGATAGCATATCTATCTACTGAGGTAAGGGTCCCAGGGTTCATTTCCCGGCATGGCCAAAAATTTATCATTAGTGAAATGGGGGTTCACCCTTTCATACTGATAAATAATGACCAGAGACTGACTGTTGGGTCTGTACTAGTCTTAAGTTAGATTATAAGGCATATGGAGCCATGGTAGGTCTAGAAATCTGGTAGTAGAAAATATTATATGGCTTGTATAAAAAACTGACCCAGGCTATAGACTGGAAACAGTAATGGATGTAAAGTAAAGGGCAAGCATATTTTATATTCTTTGTGGCATGGAATAATAAATCAGCACTTTGTGTTATGGCATTTTAGTAAACACCCTTGTTGTCCACAGTGCCACGAGAGTATCTTACCGCTACCACCTAGCTCTAAGCCCACTTGACGGAGTTCTGTACATCTCCGACCCAGAGTCTCACCAGATCATACGAGTGAGGAGTGTGGACGATTATTCTGACCCGGACCACAACTGGGAGACTGCGGTGGGGTCGGGTGAGAGGTGTCTTCCTGGGGATGAAGCACACTGTGGAGATGGTGCATTAGCACGTGATGCCAAACTAGCATATCCTAAAGGCAAGTGCTAAGTCACTTTTTGTGTGGTTTTTTAGGGGAGGTGAGAAGGGTGATATTGATGCTCTTGGTTGGACTGCAAGATTGACTGTCAACAGCTAATTAGTTTTCAATTATGATTTCACTGTATAAATCGCAGCACTTTGATTGAATGGATAGATAGACAAACTAAAAGTTGTGTTTTATAATATAAAATGGAACCTGGTAATTTGAACTTGAAGGGACCAGGAAAAAATTTGAACTATCTAGTAATTTGAATCAAATAAGTTTCTTAATAGTAATTGAAAACAAACACAGTTAAGTTTGCAACTAAGCTCAAAAACCTTATTTAACCTATTTGGACATAATCTGTTCACAATTTTTCTAAAAAGTCAAAGATTTTAATCTGTTTTCCTGGCTTAAGTCTTTCAGTCATAGCATATGATTCTAATTGATTTATTGACTCAAAAATTTAATCACGTACATTGTTGCGACTTTATAAAAGTGCCCCGAGTTCTTGTATATGGTCGATGTACTAAACAAAACTAAAACTAAACCAAAACTAAACAACAGAACAGAATAAAATTCCATATCACAAGATTATATCTATGACCTAATCACTAAGAACAGCGCACGTAATGACTTGAGAGGGTCGATGTTGACTAACGTAGTACAGAACTGTACGTGTAAACAAAAAAGAATGGCATGGGTGAGCGGGGGAAAGGGAAGGAGCGTAAAGAAGGTTACTGACCACATTCCAATGCTGCCTCCCCTGTTTCCAAAAATAGAACAACATGGCGTCGCAACTAGAGTATGTAAACAATACTGCACAGTTCATTACAACTTATGAAAAGTTTGAATTAACGAAAACAAAATTTGAATTATCCACAGTTTTGTAACATTGTTTTAATACAAAATTCAGGGGGCCATGCAAAAAGTTCTAAATAAAGACGATTTCAAATTACGGAAGTTCGAATTAGTCAGGTTCCACTGTATTATCATTGTTGTAACCTTGAAATAATAGTAATAATAAGTGTACTGTTAGGAAGGAGAGTAATTCACCGAAGGTTGAGGTTAGAGGCTTGTCCGGATTTGGTAATTATTTATGGCTCAGTTCACATATCCAGGAGTTGTCAAATGTTGCAGAGTTGCTTAGCAGGGTGGAGCAGGCAGAATATCTATGGGAGTGGAAATCTAAAAAATGTTATCCCCTATAAAAGCACAT
>CABFOV010000999.1:51772-62560 GCA_902141375.1 Timema poppense
CCCCCAAACATGTTCTTGCGCCACTGCGTTTTAGGTTATTTAGTTAGAATGGTTTTGAATAATTCTAGAAATTATAGGTCTCAGGAATTGTGACATTCTTTTTAGAGGCTTGGTTTACATTTTAGGATCTAGGCCATACATAACATATTAACCATGAATGTTTTCAAAGTTTTTTTATTGTTTTTACTGCATTACACATATATAGTCCGATAATCTGGCATATTTGGTAATCCAGCATTGCCAACATCCTAAGCGTGCTAGATTATTGGACTTTTACTGTATCTAGGGTGAGGAATCGGGCAGTATCTAATGATTGATTTTCTTCAGAAGACAGACAAAACCTCTTTGTAAAATATGAACTGTGTTCTTCTTTTAATTGTTAATTCTCTTATACGTGTTTCTAACCCTCTTTCCTGTGCCTTCTTCCATTTTTAGCTAAAAATATAAAAGTTAAGACATATTGTGTTGGTTCCACATGTATGTCCTTCAAATTTAATCGAATTTTGCTAAATTTTTAAAACAGCATCATGGGTACACACACAAATTATGAATAAAAATTATTTTATAGTAGATAAATGACTGTAATAATAACATCTTTCAGGTGTGGCTGTGTCAGCTGACAATGTATTGTACTTTGCTGATGGCACCAATATCCGCATGGTAGACCGGGACGGTATCGTCACCACAGTGATTGGAAATCATATGCATAAGAGTCACTGGAAGCCCATTCCTTGTGAAGGAACTCTCAATGTGGAGGAGGTGAGTCACACACTAACTTGGACTATACATTTTGGATATTACTAACTAACTGTATGAAAATCTCCAACTGTATCTTTTTATTTGGGTTTTTCCTCTCACTCTTTCATGTATCTTCTTTCAAATATAAAATTGTTTGCCTCCAAAGTGAAAAAAGTTTTCTATTTTTAATTAAAAGCTAGACGTTTGTTGAACATTTTATCCAAATTATGGGACAGCATTAACGATTAATTAGCTGATTAACTGCTCATCCAAACTGGTTTTAGAATCCCATTATTGTCTTAGAATGCTGATTTTCCTCAAGTTTTTTTTATTATAATTCCTTTAAGCACTAGCCAAATCAATGGCATATCCAGAAATGTACTTTAAGAGGGGAAATAAAGTATTGATTCAATTATTTATGTACTATTTTCCAATTCGAAATTTTAGGGGCAATTTTGTATGTGTATAGTGAAACATTTTATTTGGTATTAAGTCATAAGACTGCTCTTAAAATCACCTTTGGTTCTATATTATAGTTTTGCTTGATGTGTTTTAAGCTTTCATTAAAACTATTCACATTCTTATGGGAATAAAATGCCTTACTGGTTGTATTCAAGGTGCACCAATCAGACATATCTCCATAAGTTTACATATTCTATTGTAACATCACATATTTCTTCATTTTTGATTACACATAGAAAGCAACATTAATCATCTAATATTTTCAATATTTTGTTTGTGAAGGTTCACCTACGCTGGCCGACAGAACTAGCCATCAACCCATTAGACGACTCCCTACATATCATAGATGACCATATGATACTACAGCTGGCTCCTGATGGTCGAGTGAAGGTTGTGGCAGGGCGTCCTCTTCACTGCCCATCCCCATCTGGGGGATACGACACTGAGCTTGCAACACACGCCACACTCGTCATGCCACAAAGCATAACTTTTGGCCCATCTGGCAACCTCTATGTAGCCGAGAGTGACTCGCAAAGAATAAACAGGGTCAGGGTCATTGGAACAGATGGGAAAATATCACATTATGCCGGTGCAGAATCTAAATGCAACTGTCTAGATAGAGGATGTGACTGTTTTGAAGAAGACCATTTCTTAGCATCAACTTCTAAATTCAACACTATTTCTTCAGTATCAGTAACCCCTGATGGAATTCTACACATAGCTGACCAAGCTAACTATAGAATTCGCTCTGTAACGGCGAGTATACCAGACGCAAGTGTTTCGAGAGAATATGAAATTTTCTCCCCAGACACTCAAGAAATATACATATTCAATAGATTTGGTCAACACATAGCGACCCGCAATATTTTAACAGGAGAAACAAGCTACCTCTTCACTTATAATGTTAACACTAGCAACGGTAAACTGAGCACAGTAACAGACGCAGCAGGGAATAAGGTGTTTTTACTTAGGGACTACTCTAGTCAAGTCAACTCGATTGAAAACACCAAGGGACAGAAGTGTCGGTTGAGGATGTCTCGCATGAAGATGCTTCATGAGTTGAGTACCCCAGACAACTATAATGTAACATTTGACTATCACGGTCCAACAGGGCTACTTAAGACAAAATTAGACAGTACTGGAAGAAGTTGGGTTTACAACTATGACGAGTTTGGACGGTTGACTTCGGCCATAACACCTACTGGCAAAGTGATCAGTCTATCATTTGACTTGAGCATAAAAGGAGCAACAGTGAAGGTGACGCAGAATAACAGGAAACCTGTTTCTATGCTCATCAAAGGATCCAGTGTGATTACTAAGCTTGGTAAGTAATGGTGAATTCCTTAAAAAATTATAATATATTTTGTTTTATATTTTATAGGCTAAATTAATTGCTTAGACATAGATTTTGTTTGGTATCTAAATACAGAAAACTATGGAAAAACCAACATAAGCTATTATATTATTTACATATATATTATAGGACTATAGATAGTAGGAAGAGGGCGGCAGGTGGAGTTGTTCTATAGGTGTTTAAGCTCCCTGCTATGGAGAAGAAAAGTACCCTTGAAATGCTGTGTAGGGAGTACTTTGTAACTATAGTCACATATGCAGCATAAATATGGACATTGAATGTAAGAGAAACTAGGAAAGTGTAGGTCCATGGGAATGAAGTTTGTGAGGAGCATGATAGCTGTCACGAGAAGAAACAGGATTAGGAATGAAGTTATCCTGGAAGGGGTGGGGGTCACAACTTTCTTGTTTTAATTTTACATTACTAAAAGTAGTTTGCTATATGAGAAACTTACACTGTAAATTTGAAGACATATGTGTTTTATATTATTCACAATAAGTTTAACTTTCTTTGGAATAAAATTGAAAAATGACACCTGCACACAATATGATATCTAGAGTAGTAATCCTTACTAAAAGCATAAACAATAGCGTTGGCTATTTGATTTGCTCTTTGAAAGAGCTGAAATGAATTTAGTCAACTAATCATAACAAATATATTAATGTTGGGATAAAAACATAAAAAAGAAAGTATTTTTCATTACATTTCTTTGAATTCAAATAAGCATAGTTGATTTTTTTTAAATTATTTGTTTCAACTGATGAATAAATATAAGTATAGAAGAAAAGATGAGTTTTGAATCCCTGGTGTAGTTTTAAAATATTTGATAGTTATTTAGTTTTATCTTCCCTTGAATTTTCCCACTTTTAATTTCCCTTGAAACTTGCCCAATTTTAAAATCCCTTAGATCTTGCCCAATTTGACTTTCCCTGGATCTTTCCACTTTTTAACTTCCCTTGAATCTTGCCCAATTTTAAAATCCCTTAGGCCTAGATCTTGCCCAGTTTTGACTTTCCTTGGATCTTTCAACTTTTAACTTCTCTTGAATCTTCCCGTTTTGATTTCCTTTGAATCTTTCCCAGTTTAACCTCCCTTGAATCATCCTCTTTTGGTTCAGACGTATGTTTGTTTGTTTGTTGACCTTGTGGATTATGTAGCTTTCCCGGTTGCTAATATTTACATTGGATTGATATTAAAACAATAAAATATTGTATGTGTTAATGTTTAATTTTTAGGGGTGTGCAAATTCTAAAACTGATTAAGTCAAAGGTCAATTCATCTTTGTTCCAACTTCTACATATACATTAACCCTTACAGCTTTGAAACATTTTAAATATATAATAGAACTCATTTCTATTATGAACAGATTTGAAATGTCTCGCTAAATATGACATATTTCAACATATACGGTAATAATTTTTAGAAGAGCTTTTAAACAATATCTTAACACTGATTAGAGATTAAATTAAATAACATAAGCATAGATAAATACATGCATACATACCTAATCACGCCGTTCCTTTGTGGGGTAGAAAATGTGCATATAGCTTTAAAAAAATCCATACTTAATCCATCTTCACTAACTTTCTCCACACTTCCTATCCTTACATACTCCGTTTACTTCATCAACATCCATACACTGTTTCATACATGTTCTTTTATTCTTGAAACTCTTAATGTTTCTCTTTTCCACATATTTATCTGCAACATTTAGCAACATTTTACTTATTTTTGACTTTTCTTTGCATGTTTCAAGCTTAGCTTTGACTTAGATCCACATTTAAAAAGTGACCTTTGTACAACCCTATTAATTTTACTTGTTACATGTCTTGAGATCCCTCTAGTAAACATGTCTCTCTTTGGTCTGTACAGGTGATGCTGAGCACAGGACAGTTGTTCTACCCGATGGCAGTGTCACCAGTATTACCCCTTGGTCTCACAGTGTTAGTACAGACACAGTCCCATACACTGTCTTGTCAGATATCGACCCTGTCCTCGGGGAGAGTTTCCCCGTCCCAGCCAAACAAAAGACCGAGATTGGTGGGGACTTGGCCAACCGTTTTGAGTGGCGTTACTTTCTGCGCCGTGCTCAGGGTGTCAAGGGATCGGGCGGTTCCAGGGGTGGCGGTAAACCTGTAGTGCAAGTTGGACGTAAGCTGAGGGTCAACGGGGAAAACCTCCTAACAACAGAATACGACCGAGAGACGGGAACTGTCGCGGTATTCATGGATGATAGGGTGGAGTTGTTGAATGTGACCTATGACCGTACTGCTCGGCCAGTTAAATGGGGACCAAGGTATTTATATTTTTTAGTAAAATAAATTATATTTTGGACATTGAAGCTTACTCCATTAATTTCACTAGTATAAAAAATCATATTGAACAGAAAATGCAGCTTCAGTATTTTACGTAAGCTGTGTGTGTATGCATGAACTTCAAAACTGGGGGTGCTGGAGGTGTTTGAGGCCTCCTGTTTTTATTTTAGGGGAGTTGGAACACAGACAATGACATACCAGATCCTCACCCTTCTGGAAGTCTTCCTGCACTCCTTGAGTCAGGTTGAGTTCATCAATACTGGGGTTCTCTAATGTCAATGCTCAATGATAAAAGCACTTCCAAATGTGTAGTTGTTAAGCGATTCACTTTTAAGATGCTAATCATAAAAAAGGATATTTGTTTCTTTTCTCTAGTGAAACCATGTGTAACATTATTATTTATTTATTCATTTTGTAACTGTCTGTGCTTTGTGCTAGTTTTGAAAGAGTTAGCATAAATTACCATTTGTTAATTTATAATAAGTTGAGCATTATGACTTTATATCAAAGAGGTCTGAAACATTTATATACCTTGTACTCAAGCTTCGGGCTTATGTGTTTGGCGCTCTGGGCAAAGATATCTCAGACGCCTCCACCGCTTGTAATTTTTTTATAAGCTTGTCTAACTATTAGTAGCTATGTTTTATAATTGTAAAATGCACACTAATTAGCTAACCTATCAGTTATTTCGATTATTTATTACTAGACGCTATATTTAGGGCCATAGTAAGTAAAAACAACATGCTGTTTGTTTTATAAGTCTTATTTATTTTTGAGCATTACTATATACATTTACATAAACACAACACACAATAAAAAAAAATTTCAAATACTAGCCCCACATAGCTTTCATAAGATGAGCGCTACAGGACATTGTAAACACTTAAAAGTAGTCGATAAGGTTGTAATTAATGTAAAAAAGATTCTATTTTTGACACTTTTCTTAATAGTTCAACTTCACCATTGTGTTTTGAAGCAGCATGCTTTTTGAACTTGGTACCACTTAATTTCCTACTAATATTTAAAGACTAAAACTCAGAAACAAACCATTTAAAATACACAGTCACTTAAAAGAGGTTATGTATGAAACACTTGACAGCGAGTGTTGGAATGAAATGTCAACATCGAGGATGAGACGCCAAGGCGGGCAAACGAGAATTAAAGTAACAAAGGATTAGTTTGCAAATTACTACACCAGAATGTGTAGGTGGCTGTAAATTGACTGTGATTTACACATTTCACATTTTTTACAAGCAGAATAACTGCAACAAAAATAATGGTGTAATTTTGCAACTTTTTAATTATTGTGTAAATAGAATAAATAATTTTACTTTTAAAAAGTATGGTCGTCTCCTGCGCCCCCTAAAACTTGACACCCTGGTGATTTACCCAGTCTGCCCAGTTATAAACTGGGGCCTGCTTGTACTTCCCCATTACAATTTTTACAAATAGTTGCCACAGCACTTTTAAGTTTTTTATTTTAATTTTCTATGTTTATTAATATTGTATTAGAAATTTAATTAAGAAACAATTATTTGTATTCTAAAATGTATGTGCATTGTTTTCCATATTACCTTTGTGATATTTAAAATAAAATAAACCAAATGATTGGCAACAATTAATGATCAGCCCGGCCCTAAGTATACCAACATATTGATTTGAATATTTTAGATTTGTTCCAGGCATATAACTTTAGCTTGGACAGAATAATTAACTATTTTAGAAACAAAGTATGTGTGTTGTTAATAGCAAAACTTCTTTCTTGAAATCCTAGACTATACCCTCCCACACACTCAACAAAGAATAAATAATTTCAGGAATGGAATTTTTGCTGGAGTGGAACTGGAATATGACCGTTTTAGCCGGCTCACTAGTTGGAAGTGGGGTGACTTAACAGAGAGTTATGGATTTGATAGAGCTGGAAGACTGTCAGAAATTCGCTATGGTGATGGTTCAGCTATGATATATGCTTTCAAGGATATGTTTAGCAGTTTGGTAAGTATACTTATAATGCTTCATTGTTATAATGACAATGAAAGCATAATATAATTTGTAGAACCACTCAAAAGGTAATAATGACTATATTTGTGTTGATCTGCCACTAAACCATAATATTGTTGGGCTATAATTATTTAAAGTAGATGTACAATTTTCTTCTTCTTCTTCTTTGGTCCTCAACTCTTAGGTTGGTGGACAGCAAAACTTCACTTTCTTTTTTTATCACTTTAATTTCATTTCTTGAGAGTTTTTATGCCATGGTCACAATGAACTTAATGTGCACTTAATGTAAAGAAACTAGGGTGTGATAAGGAATTATGTAACTTAAAGTATAACAAGTCTAGCAAAATACAAACAATGAATATGGATCGTTTGAAAACAAATTGTTCACTAAAATGAAACCAAATCATTTAGGGCTGATTTGGTTAAAAGTACTTTAAACATAAGCTCAGTGGATATACAAAAGTAAGTGTAACAAGAGGCGAAAAGGTTTTAGAGTTCATGAAATGTGGAAAATAAAAATGTAACGAAGAAGTCATCTGCATACCATAAACAAACAAATGAAGAACTAAATAGTGCTTTTGACTTTACTTGCAACATGGTTGGCTGGCTAGAACACGTAATACCTTCATCAAATGTGGAGGTTCTTCCTGGATAACTTTTTTTTTATAAGTTAAGTGAACATTAAATTAATGTTAAGTTAACTGCATTGTGATGGCTTCCATTTATAAACATGTGGAGAACCTTTATGTTATGTTAGGTCACTTTAAACTTAAAGTTAAATGAATGTTAAGTTTATTGTGATCCCAGCATTACAGCCAGCATCTTGCATCATTTGTTTTATGAATCTTTCCCCTGGTTGACCCTGAGTATTCTTTCCTTAGATAGCCCCGCTATGATGGTATGATGAAGACCTTGATGTCTCATTATGTACATTAACGTTAGTAAAATGAGGCCAAAAATGCAAATTGGGTTCCTTTATTTGCTTTCAGCCGCTGAAAGTGAGCACACCTCGTGGCAGTGATTATCTTTTGCAATATGATGAGGCTGGAGCACTACAGTCTCTTACGACACCTAGAGGGCATATCCATGCGTTTTCCTTGCAAACATCGCTAGGATTCTTCAAGTACCAGTACTTTTCCCCCATGAATAGACACCCATATGAAATCTTCTACAACGACGATGGCCAGATCCAAGCCAAAGTATATCCACATCAGTCGGGTAAAGTCGCCTATGTCTATGACCAGGGGGGTAAATTGGATACTATCTTAGCTGGTTTGTCTTCCACACACTACACATATCAAGACAGCACCAATTTGGTCAAGAATATAGACATCGCTGAACCTAATTTTGAGCTTAAGCAAGAATATAAATATCATGTTGGAATTCTTAAAGATGAGAAACTCAAATTTAAAGGAAAGAGTGGTTTGGATAATGCTCATTTCAGGTATCAATACGATGGAAACGCTAGGATATCAGGCATCGATGTGGAAATAAATGGTAAAGAATTACCTCAGCTTGGACTTAAATACAATCAAAATCTTGGCATGTTAGAAGGAGTGAGTGATTTACGAATTTACCGCAATACTTTCAACCGGTCTGTGATGCAAGACACAAGTAAACAATTCTTCACTATAACAGACTATGACAGCCATGGGAGGATCAAGTCTATTCTTATCAATATCAAGTCATTTGATGTGTATAGGCTAGAGCTGGAATATGACAAACGAAACAGAATCAAGACCCAAAAGTTACTAGTCGGACGAGCTTCTTCTATGGACAGAGTAACATACAATGCAGACGGACATGTTATGGAAGTTATAGGTAACAGTAATTGGAAGTATGTATATGACGAGAATGGAAATGTGATTGGGGTGATTGAACAAGGAGAGAAAATATCTCTTGGCTATGACAGTGGTGACAGAGTTGTGCAGTATGGAGATGTGGAATTCAATAGTTATGATGGGCGGGGGTTTGTGGTGAGAAGAGGCGAGCAGAAATACAGGTATAACTCTCGCGCACAGCTAACTCATGCATTTGAACGAGACAAGTTCCAAACTTGGTATTTCTATGACGATCGTGGTAGATTAGTATCATGGCATGATGAACGAGGTAATGTCACACAATTCTTATATGCTAACCCAAGCACACCAGACTTAATCACTCATGTTCATTTCCCTAAGACTGGTAGAACATTCCGACTTTTGTATGATGAGCGTAAAACCCTCATAACTGTAGAAACTTCTGAACAACGGTTCTATGTTGCATCTGATCAAAATGGTTCACCTCTAGCACTCTTTGACACAAATGGTAACATCATCAAGGAAATTCGGCGAACACCCTTTGGAAAAGTAACCAAAGACTCAAACCCAGACTTTTATTTGCCTGTGGACTTTCATGGTGGACTTTTGGATCCAAATACTGGCTTGGTTTACTTGGAGAAGCGGTTGTATGACCCAGTGGTTGGCCAATGGATGACCCCAGCATGGGAAGAAATGGCTAATCAGTTGACGACACCCACTGATGTGTTCATCTATAGGTTTCAGAACAACGATCCTATCAACCCAAAACACAACATCACCTACATGACAGGTAAATTATTTAAATATCTTACTTATTTAATAATTACCGTAATATTATAGTCAACCAAATTAAATTTACATTAAATCTTTGAGAAATTTTTACAAAAAGGCAATTTTTTTAACACTAGGTGTGTAAGGTTTTCTATACATTCAAACATTATATTTGGAAGAAGGTCCAAAAAAGACTGATACAAACTTATAAAAGAGAATGAAAGCAATGCGGTTTTACATTGAAAAGAAGAATATAGTTCACACTTACATTGCTCCATTGAAAGCAGCCATTAATTCTTTGTCCATTGGCAGCAATGTAAAATGTGAGTTGTGTTCTTCTTTTAATTGTAAAAGCCATATAGTGTTCATTCCCTTTTGTATGTTTCCATCCATCTTTATTGTAACTTCATCAAAAATAACAAAAATGTAGCACAAAATCAAAAAGAGGATTTCCTTAAAGATATATAGTCCATTCCATTATAAATTGTTAAATTAAAGTTTGTCTAAAATGGTATCGACTATATTTAAAATCAATACAAAAATGATCTGCTGGGGTGGCCTAATGGTCTAAATTGGCGCCATTCCTGTGTTAGACTAGCCTGCTGATGACTTTGAGATTAAGTTTGAATCCCAGTCGGGACTGCTGAAAATGTTTTTTCTTAAATGGTTTTCCACTCTCCTTCCACACAAATGCGAGTAGATTAACAATACAATTCTTTCATTCTCATCTCTAATTAAAATATATACATACAACCTGAACCAGTAGTAAGACATAATGATTTTTTTTTAATGTGCCTCAAAACCACCTGTGTTCTATGTATATCAGATAATATTTTCATAGAAAACTCAAACACATATTATTATATTTATTTATATGTGTGTGTTTCCTATTAAAATGTTCTCTGATATATACAGCATACATATGACTTGAGGCACATTTTCCTATTGGTTTAGATATCTCACCCATATTATAAGTATGTAATATCAAAATAGGAAGATTACAACAAAAAACTATATTACCTTCTGTTAAACACTTAGTTTGAAGTTTGGAACGCACTGTTCTTATTTAGCAGAACGCACACGGTAAAAGTTCGACATGAGTGTTACATGACGCCAACTACACTGGCACAAAGAAGGGCTTTAATGAATGTATTTGTGCGCCACACTATTGGGCACTCATACTGTTGGTTATGAGGTTAGGCCTAAACAAGCATGATATTTTAAACATGTTTTGACACCTTAATCCCCCATAATTTAAGGCAAAGTCTGTGATGGATGTGTTATAGTGTTAGCTACCTAAAGCTGCAAGAGAAACAACCACTTGTGACTGGGGGGGGAGATGTGTATA